>VOPJ01012836.1:0-244109 GCA_014673585.1 Semibalanus balanoides
AGCACTGCAGCAAGAACTTCAGAGTACACAAAATGAGGAAAGAAAACCTGAAGCTCAAGATACTGATGCTGCTAGTGTCTCAACAAACAAGTCCTGCTCATCAAGTGTCGTCAGAGCTCAAATACAACTGATGCACCTGAAAGCCGAGCAACAGAAAGCGGAAGCAAGTGCTAAGCTGTTGGCACTGAAGAGAAAAAGAGAGCTTGAACTGAAGAAACATAAGCTGGAGAAGCAGAGGCATGATCTCCAATGGCAGGAAGAAGAGGTTGAGCTTCAAACACTGATGTCAATTCAAGAGGCTCAAGAAGAGGTCACGAAGAGAATGGAACAAGAGTCGGAAGGTGTAGTTCTGCCTCCTCCTCCGGCCCAGGAGGTTTCCACTGCGCAAGAGACTGCTGAGGATGGTTCAGCAAGTGTGATCAATCCACCTACCTGTCTGAACAGATGTGATGATGCGGGACCGGACCTTGGACCAGACCTTGGTCAACAAGATGTGACTGTTCAAGCACAACAGCAAACCCGTGTCAGCGCAAGTGGTGTCCCGATGATGAGAACTGATCAAGTGACACTGAGTCTTCTGCCAGCACTGGAACCATAGAAATTCAGAGGAGATGTGGAGCAGTTTGCTCTCTGGATGAAGTCGTTTGAGACTTACATCGAAGGACGGGCATCATTTCCAGTTGAAAGACTGCACTACTTGGCCCACTAACTGCTGGAGAAGCTCGTAACGCCATCCAAGGATTCCTGCACTTGAGAACCAATGAGGCCTTACATCAAGGCCAAACAGAGCTGATGGACGTTACGGCAAACGATCTTTCATCACAGCCACGACTTACAGGCGGGCCTTCGAGACTGGCCTGATCAAACCCCCTGGAGACGGCCAAGGCTCTTCGCCAGCTTCGCTGACTTCTTGGAGGGAATGTGAAGCAGCATCAGAAGAAGTAACTGGTCTGAAAGTGCTTGGGTGACGCCAATGAAAACTGCCTGCTCCTGAAGAAGCTTCCCAAGTACATCGTTGACCGATGGAAGCGTATGGTGGACACAAGTGTGTATGAGCCAGGTGCTGAACAGCCTTCAAGATACCCTGCCTTCTCAAGGTTCGTAGCATTCCTCAGTAAGGAAGCAAGGATTGCGTGTGGTCCAGTCGCAGTCCAAGAGTCACACAACCCAGAGAAGAGCCCTCAGACACCCAAGCAGTATGGAAAGTGGCAAGGCCAGGCCTCCACGCGGCATTTGTCCACAGGACCGAGACCACAAAGTCCACAAGTGCCGTCCTTTGTCGTGTGGTGCCAAGGGCATCACACTGTCAAATGATGCAGTGCATTCAGACAGATGAGCATCTCAGACGACAAAGAAGCCGTGAAAGGCCCATGGACTGTGTCGTGGCTGCCTGGAAAACCGGGACAACATCTGGAGGAGTTGCAAGAAACGAGACAGGTGTGGAGTAGTGGCAGTCCCGGTGGCATCCCACTCTGCTCCACGATGATGCCTTCGCCCAAGCCAAGCAGGAAACAAGTGTGAAGACACGCCTCACTGAAGCAGCCACCACCCTCCAGGTCACTACAAATGACAGCCTAGACCTTCAGCAGGGGTGTTCACATGCCATGATTGTACCAGTGAGACTGGAACAGGATAGCCGCCAAGAACACCGAGTATTGGTCTACGCGCTCCTTGACCCTCAGTCGGATGCCTGCTTTATAAGCGAGTCGGTAAGAGAGCAGATCCACGCTGAAGGAGAGGAGGTTCACCTCGAGTAAAGCACGATGGCAGGTAAAACGTCCATGACATGTCATGCTCTGAAGGACCTGATCGTGAGATCTCTGAACGATGACACGCCGATAAAGATGCCGTCTACCTACTCAGCCTTCGGATCCCCAGCCGAGCGCTTCCCTGATACCTCGAGCAGAGACGGCGCGCAGGTGGCCACATCTTCAAGATATCGCTGAAGAGATGCCAGAGTACATGGACGATGTAGAGATCGGTCTACTGATCGGGACAAGCTGTGGCAGGGCCATCAAACCAAGAGAGGTGCGACCAGGCAATGAAGATGACCCGTGGGCAGTGAGGACTGCTCTGGGTTGGGGAATCGTCGGTCCAATTGGGGATAGCTGCAGCACAAGCACCGCATGCAACTGGTGCAACCGGCAGGCGAACAGAACTAGAGAATGTGCCACTTGCTTTCAGAACTAAGGTGCAAGAAATCAGTCCAGCTGAAGTGAACATGATGTTCAAACGTGATTTCAGGGAGACGATGTCGGACAGGGAGCTCTCCTTCGAAGACCAGCTGTTCGCGCAGAAGATGACAGAAGGTATTCACAGGACCGAAGACGGGCACTACGAGATGCCACTGCCCGTGAAGAAAAGTGACGTCATGTTTCCCAACAACAGAAGGATGGCGATGCAGCGCATACAAGGTCTACGAAGAAGGCTGGTCCGCAACGATGCATTCAGAAGGGACTACACGACGTGCATGCAGGTTACCCTGGACAAAGGTTACGCAGAGCGGGTACCAACCAAAGAGCTGAACCTGCAGGACGGGAGAATATGGTATATTCCTCCAGCAACGTACCATCCAACGAAACAGAAGATCCGCATCGTCTCGAAGCTGCAGTGCACGAATTCGAGGCTGCATCCTGAACAGTTGCTTGCTCCAGGCCAGAACATGACCCAACAACCTGACGGGGATTCTGTGCAGATTCCGCCTGCTGCCAGTGGCGATCACGTGTGACATCGAAGGGATGTTTAATCAGGTCGGCGTGAACGTCGAAAACCGGAACCTGCTGCGATTTTTATGGTGGAGAGACGGGAACATCAACAAAGAACCAGAAGAGTACCGGATGAAAACACATCTATTCGGCGCCACGTCATCGCCAGCGTGCGCCATGTTTGCGCTACGGACGGCAGCTGATGATCACGAGGAAGAATGCGGAGCTGAGGCGGCTGACTTCGTTAGATGAGATTTTTACATCAACGATGGTCTTAAGTCAGTCAGCGACACAGATGAAGCGATTCGTCTAGTAGACGCAACCAGGGAACTCTGCCAGAGAGGTGGTTTCAAACTTCACAAGATCCTGTCCAACAACATGGACGTGGTGATGTCGGTGCCACCATAGTCAAGATGCGCGAGACTACAGAGGCTGGACGTAGGCGCTGGAGACTTGCCAGTACAGCGGACACTCGGTATCGAATGGGACCCAGTGTCAGACGAGTTCCTCTACCGCGTCAAAGTCTGCAACAAAGTACCCACAAGAAGAACTATCCTGTCTACCGTGAGTTCTATCTTCGACCCGGTAGGATACATATCGCCGTTCATTCTGGATGGAAAGCAGATTTTGAAAGATCTGTGTCAAGAGGGGTACGGATGGGACCAGGACGTGTCAGACGCCACGTTGATACGCTGGAACGGATTCCTGTCTGACCTGAAGTGCCTCCAGACGCATTCCGCTGCACATTCCGCGGTGCTACATCTCGAAGGAATTCGGTACAGTGGAGACGAGGGAGCTGCACCACTTCTCGGACGCAAGTACCAGCGGATACGGAACTAGTGCGGCTAATCTGCGTCAAAGTCACACGAAGCGGGGAGAAAGCTGCACAGAGAGCCTGGTCATGAGTAAGGGGCAGAGTCCACGCGCGCTCCAATAAGCCTCACTCGATGCACAAGATGGCCTGGCTCGAATTATCACAGCTAACTAGTACATGGCTAGTGAATGTGAGCAGGTGTTCTGCCGGAAGGAATTGGACATGAGCGTATGTCAAAAGAGGTCTGTACGTTTAGGGGCCTGACCAGTAGAGTGACTAGATGGCGCGTTACTTAACACAACGGGATGCTAACAATCGATACCACGCTGCTCTAGTTCGCCAATCGAAGTCCATACAGATCAGGGGATCATACTCGGCCGAAGCAAGTGGGTCTCAAACGTGAGAGTGCTAAGTCCTTTACCCTCGCCTGAAGCCAAGGCTCTTCTCGGGCCTGAGAGGAACAAAGATCTGCCCACAGACTGCGCCGCCCTGGTGGAACGGGGTCCCGACTTTCCCCCCCCCCGTAGGTGAAGCACAAGAAGCCCCAAGAAAGCTCCGGTATAAGGCCTTCTCACAGAGGCCAGAGACGGGTGGACACGCAGCATCGACTCCACGGAAAGTACCCAGGCATAGATGGAAGAAAAGTCTCACCGGACGGCAGCTGTCTTCTCCACGAGTGTGACGCAGAGGGTGATGTACGCGAGTCTGCCTCAAAGGCTCGAGTACTTCTCGAGCTGGCATCGCGCCAAGAGGGCTGTAGCGCTCTGCCTGCGGTACAAGGACATCCTTCTGCGGTGTACCACAGCGAGGTATGCCCAGCCAGTGACAGTGGAAGAAATGTCGGAAGCAGAAACTACTATTCTGCAGGCTGTACAAACAGAGGCCTTTGAGGTTGAGCTTCGCACTCTCCCCAAACGGGTAGACGATGACAGAGAAAACGCCGGACAAAACGCTGACAGTGGAAGAGGCCAGACTGTGAGGCAGACTGTGAAGACAGAAAGCAGCCGTCACAGCTACTGGGATCCATTTCGTTGAACGCAGAGAGCAATGTCATCTGTGCGATACTGAGGGTGGACGCGCATTTCTCGAAGAGCGTGAGCGGTGCCTGCGAACAGAAGCACCCTGTCATCCTCCATCGTATCGGGTCACAGTGTCGCAACTCGTGGTCATCTCAGACGCTTCAGTGAATAAACTCTCATGCAGGACGAGGGACCAGACTCTCGGTTGAGGATCCGGGTCTCAGGTTAACTGGATTGTGAAGCGCGGGCGAAGTGCTCAGTACCTCGGCAAAGGCGTCATCGTAGACCTCGTCTGCATGTGAAGAGCAGCTGAGCAGGGGCAGACTCAAGTGGCTCCAGAAGATGGCTGTACTTGCCTCACGGTAGCCGGCCATGAAAAGAGGTAGGTCCACTTCACCTACAGCAGTGTAAGAGCTACATGACCCTCTCGCTGCGTAAACCGAAAGCGAGCCAAGTGAAGCGCTGGGGTGTTATTGTTAACCTTGGTATTACGGTCAGAGCGTGTTTCCAGAGCTTTTTTTCACATCGAGGACGGCAAACTCCCTGACCAAGACGCGTTTCCTAACGCGAGGAGATTCGTAGGCAGGAGAAGGACAGTAAGACAGTCAGGTGCGATCAACGGGCACGGATTTCATCGCGGAAAGCGTGTGCTGGAACGAAGCTTCTGGCTGGAGAGAAGCGAGAGCAGGATGAGAAAGGGAGCTCTTGAAAAAGAACTGTGATTGGATCAGTTTCAAGTTCAATCCTCCCAAGGCGAGCCACATGGGCGGGTATGAGAGAGGCTCATACGCTCTGCTAGAGTCGTGCTTGAAGCACTTCTGGTGGAACATGGAGGTCAAATGGACGATGAATTGCTCTGCACACTGCTCGCTGAAGTTGAGATGGTCATAAGTAGCCGACCCCTCACCTATCCTATTATGAACGCTGTAGATACTGTAGAGCCGCTAACAGTCAATCAGCTACTAACTCAAAAGTGTAGTGTGGTGCTCCTCCTCCTTGGCCGTTCCATGACCCCGACCGTCCTACTTCGAGACAGCGCTGAAGAGAGTGCAGCACTTCGCCGACCAGTTCTGATCCGCTGGCGCGTGAGCTTGCTGCCATCGCTGCAGCTCGTGTGAAGTGGCAGGCAGAGGGAGCGAAACCTGACGGTCGGCAGACATCCGTGGCCGTGCGTTGAGATGACTCCCCCGAACCCAGATTGGCTCGCTGGGTCGCTTCGTAGCGGTCACACGGCAGCTGATGGCCTCGTCCAGCCGGGGCGTGTGAGAGTCGGACCTGGCGAATACGAACGGCCGGCTGCATCGTCTCATCTTCCCTGTCGCGTGACGGGAGCCCGGGATTGCCGCCGGCGGGAGAACGAGCTCACTGTAGCTCACGAGGCATCCAGGGCAAGGCCGTGGGACGGCTGGTGCCTTCGTCTCATCTCCCTGCTGGTGAGGGGAGCCGCGGATGACGCCGGCAACGGACTGAGCTCAGCCTTGTGGCTCAACAGGAGGCCAGTCGGGCAAGGCTATGGATGACCAGTTGTGCGTACTGGTATCATCCCTGCTCAGTGAGGTACACGCCGAGAGACATCGGCGAAGGACTTGAGCTCGGCTGTCGCTCACGGGAGCCAGGGGCAGGGGCCGTGGTGGCCAGTGCGTCGTCTCATCCCCTGTCGCGAGAGGAGCCAAGGCAGGGCCGACTACAGTGGTGCTTCGACCCGCGATTCTCGCCGCGACGCCGCCACAAGAACCAGAAGATGCCTTGTCGTGCCGGACGTTGCGTGGCTGCGCCGCACGCTTTTCTGTTCCGGTGATCGCGGCGGCCGCCCAGGAGGCGACACGTGATGGAGAAGCAGGAATAGTGAGAAGAACGGCTGGCGCCGGTGTGAACGCGCACGGCCGCTGAGTTGCCACGTGCGAATTCAGGCCGCCGGGCAAGAGCCGGCCTGACCCGCCAGGTGCGGACTTGAAAGGACTGTGCTGCTCGTGAGGAGCCAGGGGCATAGCTGACCCCGACAGTGACGCTCCTTCGGTGAGCAATGCAGTGAGCGCGGACAAACTCCAGCTTTTCGTTAACAGGAGCCAAGCGGTGCTGATGGCCTTCCGAGTATGTCTGTGATTTTGTTAAATTGTTGTAAATTTCAGAGGAGCCATGTGACGGCCAATAACTATTCATAGGTCAAGGGTCGTCTCTATTGCCTGTCCGCGACGAATTGTGACTTGTTTACGTATGACCTGTTTCCGTTCCCCAACAGAATGATTCGGAGCACGCCGAGGGGACTATCTGTGGCGTTTTGTCTGTGTGCGTGTATTGAACGTTTGTTAGGGGTAAGGCGTCGGTCCGCCTAATGGGCCGTGATCTGGTCTGGAAAGCGAACACTGTAAAACGTACCCCCAAAAAGTACTATGTGAATATCCTAAGCAAGGCTGTATTGAGTTGACGATATTGATACAAAGTACCAGTAACCTGAAATTGTTATGGAGGTTCCTAACGTGAACTGATGTTAGAGGCCAGAGCGTATCGGTACACAAGCAAAAGATCGATTCCGTTCCTTGTTAACATCTGATCTTGTCATTCCAAATACAAACCTGTTTTTAGCGTATTTTTTAGCTGGCTAATTCCTACTCACATATGTTTTTAGAATCAGCCATCACAATGAAATTCGTACAGTCTCCTAAAGTTTAGCTGATTTTGGTGTCAAAATCGTTTGTAGTGACGTCACTAACTTAGCTTTATCTTTAAAAAAAATGGCGAAAAAAAATGCAAAGGGTGTGAAAAAGATGCCCGGTCAGGTACCAGAAGTTTGGCGTTGATAGCTGCATTGTTTTGTTAGAATTTTTAGATACTCCTCAGGGGGCTACCCCCCCCCCCAGTGACTCGCGGGTTAAGAGCCCCAGTCGGCCTGAAGGGGCCTCATCCGACTGAGGGGTCCTCTGTCGGTCTTAGGTGCCTTGGTCAAATTAAGGGAGACTCTTACTCAGCTGTAGTGGCTTACACCCAGAATCAGAAGTTAAAATCGTGTTAGCGAAGCTAAAATATGTAGGAGGCCATGCGTTCATGGGGGGGGGGGCATGCTTTTTGTGCCAAGGGGCCCATATATCACTGACCGCGGGTTATTGACAATACAAATGGTCTTTCGTCATTCGCCTGGTTCTGGTTCTAGTATGGTTCCGCCAATCCAGCATAATAAGGCGAATATACCTATACCTCCCCTACTCCAATAATAAGTTCTTTGGTCCCATCCATCATCATTTATTGAGATTGTCAACGAATTATGGCGAGTTTCCTCGTAATTCGAATTACTCTATTCTACTATGTATGGCTTATATCGAGTCCTCCCCCAGTTTTAAAACCTTTGGCTTAGCCAGTCCTATGGGCCTCAACAAGTAGGTATCACAATGTATGCCGGAGCGATCTCAAAAATAAGACAACCAGCCGTGCCCCCGGGGCACTGACAGCGGTCAGACGGTCGGAGCAGCGTGCTGGCATGCGCGGCTTCTCCAATAAATTAGTTATTTGGCAAATCATCCTTCAGATTATATTCTAAAATTGGTCTTGCGATTTGTTGGCACAGTTAAGAAAATACAAACAGCCCTTCAATAAAACAATGTAAATTACAAAAGGGCGCCGAAATCAATGCAGAGCAAAACAAATGAGTGAAACTAAGCAAGTTCACGTTTTTCGTGTTTTTTGTTGGGGGCATTAGCCAATGCTAGGGGGCCCACTTTGGTGTGCCCCCCGGCGCAAAATCCTAGCTGCGTCCCTGGTTAAGCCCACGTTGCCCAAGCAGTGCCCAACTTAATTGTTGGGGTGGAACTTCCGGCTTTGCTCCACTAATTTTTGTCAAATTTGAACAGTCCCTGGCGTTAAAAATACGATTTTTTCCTTCAAACAAGCAAAACAACCAGGCAGTGCCCCAACAACTTATTTTTCATTAAAGCTCCAACCATACTTCCGAGGGCGACGAGATGCCTCCCGAGGGCGATGAGATGCCTTCCGAGGGCGGCATAACGCGTTGTGACGTGACTGTGCAGTGGGCGCCCCTGCATGCCTCGCTGGGGGGAGGGGCCTGAGTGAAATTTAGCAAGGTCATGGGTTTGCGTCCCTCTAGATCGTGGCGCCCCCTGGCAGTAGAACCCCCACTTTTGAGAAGGCAGCGACGCCTCTACTGAGGGGGTGTCCCTCAGTAGCTCATGGAGGGCGTCCCCAAATCATAGCACTGTCAAAATGGTCTGGGTGTGTTACAATGAGCTCGATCACATTTCGCATCTCACCTCAGATCACAGATCGTAAAGCTAACAGAACACTGGGTATGTTTATGACGTCGTTTCAAACTGGTAAACATGGCAGATCACTGCGTCACTGTAACAGAAAGGCTGTCCAAGCCGCATACTGCGCAAACGTTTGCTCGATCTTAGAGTTTGCTGGAGTGATGTGGGGTGGGGTGCAGACTTGTAATGACTCATATTTTTTTGAGTCGACTCAAGTCTGATTCAAGAGGCAAAGAAGTGACTCGACTCTTGACTCAAGTAGTGTTTAATAAAAAATGAGTCGACTCAACTCATGACTCAAGTCTTGCTTTTAAAAATTGAGTCGACTCAACTTATGACTCAAGGCAGTTTTAACAATTGATTCGACTCGATCAAAAAAAAATTTCGAGTCGACTCAGTTTGGGACTCATCAGAGTTTCATTATTCTTGATGTTGACCGGGGGGGGGGGGGGGGGTAGGGTCAGGTGTCAGACAAAATGCATTTTATCTAGTGTAAATTGGTTGCTTCAGTGGGAAGGGCATCGCCCAGTACCCCTGGCTATGTCCCTACTCACAACTTGCTTGAGTCGATTCAAGTCTGAGCTCACAACCAAGAACTGAACCAACTCTTGACTCAAGTTGCTGTTTCAAACAAATTGAATCGACTCAACCTTTGAAATCAAGTGCCGCTTTGACAAATTGAGTCGACCCTCAACTATGATCATCCAAAAATGTCTGACTCATGAGTCAACTCATGACTCAACTCTGAGTCATTTACAAGTCTGGTGGGGTGGGTTGGGAAACACTTTGTCGGTCGTACCTAATGGACTGGTTCAACAACTATGAAGGTCAACACAACATAAACACAGTTGATGGTTTTCGGGACGAAGGCTATGCTGGGTCATATGGCCCCTGTGAACGTAAAATTTGGGTCAGTTGTCATCATTGAGTCGTACTCGTACTGTTTGAAGGACATTGCCACTAGTGGTGCCAATCAGTGCAAACATTTTCGGAGATCCGAATTTGTCCGAAGATCTGTTCGGTTTTGGATGGACAAAAGCATATTTCTTTGGACATTTTCGGACAGCCAATGCCCAAGAATGGCTTGTGAAAATCTGCAGTTACTTTTTATCAATAAATATTTTCCTGTATATAAATGGATAGGGGAGGACGGGGTAACCCCGACCCCCTAAGCTTTCATGTGTCTCAGAAGAAATCTTGCAGTAGTTTCAGTGAACTCTATATTTCAGTACAATATTTGAACAATTTGCTACCGTTTGAACTAAAAAATTAGGAAAGTTTCAAAAGGATGTCAAATGAGAGCATTTTAAAAAAGCATACATTTTAGGGGTACCCCCAACCGGGGTGTGCCGTCCACCTAGGATGATCTCATAATTTTATGGTTATCCTGATGACTGTCAAGCGGTATTACGTTTCATGAATACCAGGTGCTGCTCAAGTCTTTGACTGAGAATATTTTACAAAGATTGAACGAGTGAGATTTAACCAGACATTCCAATGAATCCACGTGTAATTCGGTGACCCGGACAAGGTGATCTGCAAGTGTCCCCCTGCTCAGACGCTCTCTCCAGGTGTCCTGCTGCAAAAGGATTTGGTGTGAACAAAGTACTCGAGTCGGATAATGCAAGAACGCCTCTCTTTATGACAAATTCCAAAATTACACTTTGTTCTTATCGCAGGAAACAATAAACTGCGGGGTAACCGCCAGGGCGGGCGGCTGCTAACCCCGCACCTTGCCAGGGCAACAAACAGCGACGCAATCAGAAAGACAGTGCGTTTGGCTGCATCAGTGCGTGACTTGCTTGCCTGCATGATTTGTACACTAAACAGTTTTTTGAGTTGCAACTTATTTCAACGACACCGCCGATTAATTTCATGTATCAATAAATTACTCAAGTTATATAACGAATAATGTTTTATCTTTACATAATACTCAAGTGACAGAGATCACCATCCTACGTCCGGACACTAAAGTGTCGCCGACCACGAGAACAGTCAGCTAGTCATGTATGGTTTTTATTAACCGAGATCAGAAGGTGGGCGGTATTACCCCATGGGCGGTGCTCCCCGTCCTGCCCTATACGATGATTGTGGCTTTCGGATATCTTATCTGTAGCGATATTTGACAAAAGTGCCTATACTTATGCATTTATTGGGAATGATACACTGAATGTTTTACATTCCATATCATATATTTTTTTCTGCTTTCAGACAAATTTCGGACAAACAATGATTTTTGGACAGTTTCGGACGGACAGCTGACCACGGTCTTGGACATCGGTCGGACATTGGACAAATATTTTCTGAAACTGGCACCACTAATTGTCACCTTCACAAAATTTATTAAATGTAGGCCGCTTGTGGTGCAAAATATGAAGTAACTGCTGTCAAAGACGATTATGGCATTTGCTTCTCGCAAACAGTGTTCATTTCAATAAAAAGGTTAGGAAATATTGCACCTTGGGAAAAGCATGCAAAATGATGGAGCAGTGTGCACTGATTACGGTTTTGGCATTCTTTTTGCGAAAAATTACAATTAGTTGTAATTGGAAAAATATTCATATTTTTACATGTGACGTCACAACAACCTTGCGTCACCGAAACGAGTTGTGACGTCAAAAACGGGTATCGAGTGGCAAAGGTCGCTCCTTGCATCAGATCTGTAAACAAACACATACATTTCGGTTCGCTGGTTCCCGACTCGCGAGTAATATTGGACGTGATTACAATCTCTAATTTCTACCGGTGATTGGAACTGTGCGAACGGATGGTGCAGTCTGCACAACAAGGTTAGCTTAGCGCGAGTCCTGATCTCGAGAATCCATTCCATCAAAACATTCGGACTAAATTTATTTTAAAAATATATAAATGTTTGCACTATGGTCATGTAAGCGTGGTGCTGAGGTGGTTCAGTTCAGTTCAGTTCAGTTCAGAGTAATTGTATTATCAATTAAACATATACAACGAAAGAAACAGTGTTGGATTGGCGCAAAAGCAAACGCTTAAATTAAAGCGCCTCTCCATGAAACAGAATTGCAATGACAAACAAAAGTAATTATGTGAAAGATACAACGAAGATGAAACTATTCATGAACAGATAATCCGACAGTGCCGACCCCGCCACCAGCCCGCCGAGCAACCATTAAATNAAAACCTGCCCAACTAACTTCTTTGAAAACGTTTCTGCCATGACCGCTACCAAATGACAGTTTTTAGGCGTAACCACAATGTTTTGAGGGGGCTGCATCTTGGTGTTTCGCCCTTACTCCCATATAGGGCTGATGTTAGAGGGTTCACCTTTAACATGGGTTTTGAACTGAGATAGCATATTTAAAGAGCAGATCGAAAAACGGGTTGTGGTGAATTGATTACTTCATTGCACTATGTACCTATACTTTCGACACAGGACTAGAAGGCCCCATGTAAAAGACAAAGTTCCATTTCCCCGAAACTTCAGCGATAGTATGACAAATTACATATCTATTTACGTCAGAATTGCGACATACGCAGACTCTGCCGCAAACCAACTGTAACCATTGCTTACCAATCACAATTCACAACGATCCTAATTGCTGTTAACGTTAAAAACAGCCTACGTATATATGACGAACTTCAGGCTTTTTGCAGCCGGTTTCTTATAGGTATAGAACCTCGCTGACAAAGGACACAAGTCGGGTAAACATGAGTTATGAGTAGAAGTGTGGTGTTTGCATAATTTTGAAAAAAATCACACTTTTGATGTCTTATATGATTTTGTTTTACGGAACATTAAAATCAGCAACGCCAAAGTTGGGGGCGCCGCCCTCGCGGTCCCAAAGTTTGGGGGGCAAGCGCCCCCGTTGCCCCGCCGTTCCAGGGCCTACGGTTCTAAACGATCTAAATTCAAATGGAAGCTTTAATGACGTCAGCAATTTCAGAGTTGTACACTTCGTGTCTTGTGATTACAGTTACGATTGCAATGACGATGCTGATTTTTGCCACCTATGCATATTTGTTTCTCTAATGTATATGTATTTTTAATATCTTCATTCTTCACACAAATTGTGTCAATTTCAAACATTAAAGGGAATATAGGCACCTTGGGAAAGTATGTAGAATGATGGAGAAGACACTGCCCATTACCGTACTGGCATTCCATTTTAGCGAAAAAATTGAGAATTTTGTTGTAATTGGGACAAAATAGTGCATATGTTTAACATGTGACGTCACACCAAATCTTTGCGTCACAAAGCGAGTTGTGTCGTCACAAGGACATCGAACGGCAAACTTTGCGCCCGCCCAAGTGACAGCTGCTGTCGCGCACCCGCACGATGGGCTGCACCGGTAGGCGGGAAACTGCGACTCGGCGGGTCGACCGGCGCTCGCTCGCCGCCTGGTAGGACTGGGCACGCATACGTTGAACCACTAGTGTCGCCGGGCCGGGCGCCTGACGACACGTCGGTGGCGGTCGGGCGGCGCAAGGTAACTTGAAATACTGGGCGGAACGGTTCAAAGCAAGTGCGGTGGCAAGATCACAGTGGACGTAACTATGATGACGTGATGCGAAACGTCACGGGATTTTAGACGTTGAAATTATGACCCACATAATGGGACCAATCGGGTTTTGCGTTTGGAAACTCAGCAAACCTAGGTCCGCTTTGGAGTGGAAAAACTTCGATTGGGGGTTCTCAGCACACCGACAATGCTGGCTATCTCCAGTTAAAACTAATGTTAAAGGTGCATATTCCCTTTAACACGACAGCCTTGAATTTTCGGGTTGAAAACCCTTAAAGTGAAATAGTTCACCTTTCAACACTGGGTTTTGAACTGAGATAGCAGTTTTGTAGCCCCGTGTGAAAAACCCTCAACCTGCAAGGTTATCTGGGCTGAAAGCCTCTCAGCCTGAATATATTTGACACTTTTTTGTTGATGGAATGATGGGCCATAAAATAAGGAAATGTCAAGAATTGTTTGGCCTTAAGGGACAATAGTTCACCTTCAACATGGGTTGAAACAGTGTGTTCAATGGATCGTTACACCCATGGGCCCACCAATTCTTCCGATTGCGGGGCTGGGTATGCATTTCGACTTTTAATGGGTACTGGGTGGCTGGGTACATATACAATTTTTAGTTTTGTGTAGCCGTTATTTTTTTTACTTGACAACCAGGTGTTTAACCAGTAAAATATGTTTAATAAATGATATAGGACCACATTAACAATAAATATTGACAATCATATGAGGACAATAATCATCGGTAAGTATGTACATAGCAGTGGGGCAATATTTTAAAATTCCCAAATCATGTTTCGATCCACAAGTCTATCCAGTATGACAATGTTGACCGAAAAGTGTTTGATGAGTCAAAAGCAACAGCAATAGACAGGTGCGTAAAACTATTTATCGTTAATAGCATGCAAATATATATATATTAAGATATTGGTTGCAAATTTTGTGAAAACAATAATCTGCTTAATATGGATGGGCCGGACTGGGCATGGTTGTAGCCTTGCTCTCTCTCTTCGGTCTTGAAACAGGCGGCGGTGATAGTCTGCACGTTGTATTTAGACGCGGTAACCCACAGGTTCGATGAAATAGTTAGTTGAAGAATAGTGGATAGAATAGAGCGCTCTCCAGAGCAGTGCTCAACAATGTCAAAGTCCCGTACTCTCAGCAGTCACTACAACAAAACACCAGCTCTCAACCAGCTCGTCTCAGCTCTCAGTCGTAACTCTCGAATCACGGGCGGCGGCGGCAGATGACTACCTGCCAGTCAGTATCCACGCATGCGCAAATGCTATGGCGCGACCATTGACAGACCAATAAAAGGCTAAGAATATGTCGTCATTTGTGACGTAACATAACGTCACAACGAAGCGTCATGACTACTTTGTTACAATGGTCCTCAATATTATGAATTTGAATGGGTCTGGTCTGGGTCTGGGCTTGGTGTTCATGGGTTTCGGCTGGGCTTGGGCTTGCGGTTAGGCACCCATTGAAACACTATGGTTTTGAACTGAGATGCAGTTTTGCAGCCCGTGTTGAAAAACCCCTAACTGCAAGTTTGCTAGGCTGAAAGGGCTCTCAGCGAATATATTTGACTTTTTCGTCGAAGGCTAATGTCGGGCCATAAATTAAAGAATGTCAAGAATGCTGGGCCTTCTACACTTTGGCAGAGGCTAGTCCAGCTAACAATTTGACGTTGTCATTACGTTGTGACAAGGTCTGCCAATTACAATTACACAACGTGTGATAGCTGTAATTTTGTAGACCTCCCAGGACACGTTGTTCACAACGTTACCTTTTAACTCTCACAGAACGTTGAGAACAACGTTACGCTATCAACGTTTACGGGTGGACAAAACATAGCTAATCGTGACTATACTGCGGTCGCCATTTTTCGCGTAAGATTCTTAATATCACAATATAGACTAAATGTGCTACATTGCGAGCTGTTCCTTCACGTAGTTACTGAAAAAGGTCTGTAACATCGTTAACCGATGTACAACGTTCGCTGTAACGTTAACAGCGACCGTTTATAAAACTATTTTCTTCACAACATTCACGATTGGTTGGTCGCAAACGTTGTTAAAAAGTAAAGATTCTTCCAACTTTGATTTTCAGCAACCGTTGTTACAAACGATATACCAGTAATACCCAGTACCCAAGCTACCTGGGTATACAGAATCTACGTCGACTACTTCGAATATCTGATTGGTTGGAGCCGCGTTTGGACGTGCGCCAAGTACGCATATGAAATTTGTGAGAAGCTTAATAATGTACGATCCTTCCTGTCCCTGAATCGGCGCGATGCATGGCTATTTTTTACATTATGAAAATAAGTTGTATTTCAAAATATAGTCAAATCGTGTTTAAATAACAAAACAATCCAAGGTGAACTATTTCCTTTAAATACACCTGGGCAGACGCTATAAGTAATCTTACGCGACTACTTTCGAATCTGATTGGCTGAGCCATTCGATTCTTTTGTTTGACGTTGCAAAGTGAAAGAAAGCATGTAGGTATTTGAATGTTAATAATGTACGTCCCTCTGTCCTGAATCGGCGCAAAGTATGGCTATTTTTGACAATGTGAAAAGAAGTTGCATTTACAAATATAAACAATTCGTTTTCGAAGAAAACAAACAATCCAAGGTGAACTATTTCCTTTAAGTTTAAAAATCTGAGAAATATTTTTTAACAAAAACATAATTTCCTTTCTTTTGACGTTTTCTGTTGGCCATTAACCCTATTCCTGGAGGGATAACAAGTATACAAATCTGTCTGGGGGGCTTATTCGGCCCCCTTCAGATCTCGGCTGCCATAAGAACCAGAATAATGAAACTTCGTTTGTGGGAAGGGTCTACAAAGAACTATATTTTGTAAGATTTTAGTTACCCAGAGTCACCATCTTCAAGGTTAAATGACGTCATCAAAAATCAAATTTGCCAAAATATGTTTTTTCAGGAAAACTTGCCATTATCTCGGAAACTATGGCAGCTACGAGGAATTATAAAAAAGCGCTAGAAAGCCTTTTCAATTGTCTTTCGCTAACATTTAATCAAAAGTGACCTCATTTCAATGGTTTTGGCTGTAGAGGTAATCAAATGTAAACAAAACTGTTTTTTAGCAAAAGTTTGTTCGTGAATATCTTTTTATCTAAAACATATAAAGTAAATAATTGGATATCATCGTGTTTCTCTCGTCATTGCGGTTCAATACATACCAATTGGGGCATTTTCCAAATTTTACCCCGGGTCAAGGTCAAGGTCATGGTGACATAAGTCGGTCAAATTGGATATGAAATGATGCGTATTGATGAGAAAAACGTTTTAGGACCAGTTGCGAGTCGTTATGGTCACACTACTACTATGCTGTCTACTGTCATAACTACTGTCACGAGTTATTAACAAAAAGGTGTTCGTACTTCGTGATCATGAATGACATTTCAAATGGTCACTGACTACAAATTGCATCTTGGTCATCGTCAAGTGCCTAATATGACATAATACTGAAATAGTTGGATTGATATAATGTGTTTAACAATTAAATTGCATTTTAACCATATATTGAAAATGAAAGGTTAGCATTTGGCCTGACTTCAGGTCATCAAAGATTAAGATATTGACCTGAAACTTTCAGCAAATATTTATTATCGTGTCAGTTTTCTGACATATATATATATATATATTTTTAAACATCACGAAAGTAAGAAACTGATATTGTTTTAAAAGACAAATTAATTTTTCGAAAACAACTGATTTCAAAAATCACAATTTCGAAACTTTGAGACTGCCATCTGAAAGAACAATCAATTCTGTACCGATGTCTGTTTTCGCTAATACTTCGCTACAACACACAACTATCCACGAGTGACTCCCCATGCAGGGGTTTTGGGTCAAAATGCCGAACATGCCTCCTAAGAACTGTCCTGGACCCCACCATATGGTTTATTTATAAAAAAAAAACAAAAAAATCGACGCGCAATGAAATGTTAGGAAAATTCAGCAAGCTTGAAGATTTTAAGTTGAATGTTGGATGAACTGTACGCGAAAAACCTCAAAGGGGGCGATTCGCCCCCCCCCCCCGACGGTAATAGGGTTAACTTAAACACTCGATTTTCCACGATTTTTCCATCATTTATTGTTTTTCCACGAGGATTTTCACGCTTGTTAATATTCGCGACATTATACAAATGTGTTTCCATAATTTTGATAACTAAACCTAAATCAGGAACCTAAGCCATACCAAATTTAAGGGAAGTACTTTGATACGGGTGCACCTTAAAAACTCAAGGGGGCACGGTGCTCCGGTGCCTGTCCCCGTTCCCCACATATCATTCTGAAGATACGCATTATATCAGCCCATTCCTCCTGGATGATGTTATCATCGGCCATCCCTCAAGACCCAGATCCAATTTTTGTTAAGTGAACCCTACAAGGTCAGCTGAGGTCATCCGAGGTCACCAACAATTTTTGGCATTAATTCTCGATAAAATCCAGTTAAAGAAGTGAAACCAGCACCAATGTGTACATGTCACATACTCCCGGTATGTGGTAGACGAATTTGCAGCATGATCTATTTGGGTTACCACTAGACTTTGACCTGAGGTCAAATTTCTAAGTTGACCTTACCTGGTCATCGTGAATATCATTCAAAATGCCAGGTGCTTTGAGACGACCAACACGATGGCGTCAAAATTATTGCCTTATCTTTACTAGGTAAAAAGTTAATTGTGAAAAAATGCAAAAATAGCCTTATGACCTTAGATGATCTCTGGAACCTAAAACCATTGGCCTGAGATAAAATTTGAGGGACGATGGTGATTGCATGTTTCAAGAGCTTTCGATTGCTTTTCGTTTGTTCCTAGAGCTACCAAAGTTCGTGAGATATTTGGGGGCTTCTGGAGCAAAGTCCTGAAAGTGGAAAATCTGACCTTTGATGACCTCTGGTGACCTCAATATTGACCTGTTAAAGACATGATAGAAATGGTTTCCAAATACTTTTTGACGAGCTTTTGAATTGTGATCCCCTTCCCCCGGCGCAGCGAAGGTCACGCCGAGCACTGGCAGGCGCGCGTTAAACGCATAAGCAGCAAATAAATCGGTACCTATGATTCGTGTATCCGACACTTGTAAGTATCATTCTTAGACTTATATAGATATCAGGCTATAACATCTTGATACAGCATATACAATGTATTTCCGTTTATGCTTTGAGTTATATGAAACTCATTTTGTTCCAAGGTCATTTTGCACGCTCTAGACGCAACAAATAACAAATAAACATGTACCTATTGCAACGCTTCATGACCGTAATAAGCAGTTTGACTTCGCGTGACCTCAGATGACCTTAACCTGATTTGAGGTCATCCACCATCCTTCATTTGAGTCATAGACTCAGGATTGAGTCTTAGACTCAGATGACGGATGGTGGATGACCTTAAATCAGGTTAAAGTCATCTGAGGTCACGCGAAGTCAAACTGCTTATTTTGGTCATGAAGCGTTGTAATACATGTTTATGTGTTATTTTTTGCGTCTATGTAGAGCGTGCAAAGTGACCTTAGAGCAAAATGAGTTTCATTTAACTCAAAGTATAAACGGAAATACATTTTATATGCTGTATCAAGTAAAACGTTTGGAAAGAAAGAAGGGAAAAGATATTCCATCGATCTATTTTACCAGACAGCAGAGTTCGTGCAAAAATGTTTCCAGGCTCCAAAATTGTTTGATCGAAAAGAAGAGCTATTAAAAGGAACCAGAGAATGTGATTAATTATATAAATATGACCTTATTATAACATGAAGCTTACGTGCGAAATCAATCTGCAATTTGCCAGAGATAACTTTCTGAACTGAGATCACATGTCAAATCAGCAATAAAATTATAGCAAAACTGACCGTGCCAGGCGCGGGACAGTAACTATCCGCCGAGCGACCACCAAGTACAGCCTCCATTGCTAACCGCAAGGTGTCATTGAACGACTACTCTGCCAGCTTGAGATAGTTCTCGGCAATACGTCCCTCGAGCTTCACATCCGATTCGTCCGGGACGGGCTCGCTCTCCTCCAGAGGACTGCGACGACACAAACTGAGGTCCACCCGCACAGAGCTCATCTGTTCCGGGTACAACCACGGCTTACTGAGGTTGTCCTGCTTCCTCTTCCAGGCAGGGTAGGCGAGCGCCGCACGGTGCAGACGACGCACCAGGCCCGGCGCCAGCGTCTGCGTCACCTTATTGACCAGCCAGGCGGGAAGCCGGCCGCCGGGCTCTGCGTGCGTCAAGTAGTGCAGCTCGCAGCCGCGCGGGCTCAGCGGACGCACCACGAAGCCTGTCAGGTGGGTGAAGGCGCGTATGAAGCCGGAGCGAGGCGGATGCTGCGCGTGAAACACCGAGTGGCTCATGACGTAGTAGGCCCGCTCGGCGACCTGCCAGGAGCGCAGCAGCACCATGTCACGGTTGCGCAACGGTAGCGGACAGCGAGCCGCGTAGTAGCTCAGCTCGTTTGAGGCGTTCAGGCAGCCGATGGAGCTAGAGGCGAGCATGAAGCGGTCCCAGGTGCGCCGGTACTCGGTGTCGTGCAGCACGTCGTACAGCACCGCCGCCGGCACGTCACTGAACATCGTCTTCACCTTGATCATGTGAAAGTTGGTGTTGACGGCCGGCTTGACCCATACTTTGAGCGGCGCTTGGAAGTAGTCGAGTTTCCAGCCATCCAGGTTATCCACCACATAGGCGAGCTCTTCAAAATCCTGGTCATCAGCCACACGCACTTCGCCAAGTCTCATGATGAAATAGAAGCTTGAGAAGGATTTGTCTAAGCTGTAACATACAAATAGATTATAGACTTTGTATTGTTATTTTGTAATGCTATCTGCTTTTGTGTATCAAAAGTAAGGAAGTGCATAAGTTAAGAACACATTTTAACTATTAAAAATAAAAATATGGGTACCTATAAAAATAAACCTCAATGCAAGTGCGGTTTTTATGTTATTTTATATTTAAGCAAGATTGACACCTTTTTGCACTATGTATGTACTAAAGAATCATGTGACGTCCCTTGACAGGAGCCTCCAAACAAGGAAATTTGTCATAAATTAAGTTTATGACAAATTTAAAGCTTGATCAACGTACATTTTAGAAGGAAATTTGTGCAGTTCCAGCAAAAAATAGGGTTTCGCTTGTGCCTTGCAGTAAACAACAGAAAGCACCAACTCAAACCAACAGACGGACGGACGGATGGACAAGCGAAAATCAACGGACATTTTTTTGCTAAAGATCAAGGCCTACTCAAGTTTGATATATAACATCTAAAACCGCCATGAGTGTAGAAACGTTTTCAAAGTTGGTGTGGATTGCCATTGATGTCATCTTTTTGTTTTCTTTTGATTTCCCGAATTTCGTCCATTTGTCTTTCAAATGGTGAAAAAATGAATTGTTATATAGAAACGGACAGTCTTAATGTATACCTACATGGCCCCCAAAAAGGCCTTGCGTGATCAAAATTGCATCTCTCCTACAATAAATTGGTGCGGATTTTCCACACAAAATTTCAAGTTCATGTGGACTGTGGAACTTTCCACACCAGCCACATACAAAGTTACACCCATGAAAACCGCTGTTCTTAAACATTAAACGCACAGACTGCGAGCTATCGCCGGCATTATGCGGGTCTCATAAGCAGTTAAAAATAAATAAAGGTGTACATTTATTACGTTTAATGTTACTCTAAAAATTGGGGGTCACAACCACTCAAAGGTCGCCATATTAGACGCACACATACTACTACCAATTTGTTCGCGTAATTTTTTATTCCAGACCGGTACTCGCCACTATATTGGGAAAAGTGTGCATCTTAGGAATTTTTACACGGGACTTAGCGAGGGCCCCTAGAATCGGGGCTTAGGTGAAATGTGAAATTTGTCGTCGGTAACACGGTCTTAGTCGGCAACATTCAGTCGATGTTGACATGTGTCTCAGTTTGGTTGGTCACTGGTGCTGCTAATGCTCCCTCAAATATGCTAAATAAGGTAGGCACGTTGCTATTTTTCTACTGTTAAAAATTGTGATATGCTTTTTCTTATATATTTATACTTATAACTTATTTATTTGCATGTTTGCATGCATGTTTTGCATGTTTTACCCTTGCCCCGGTAGGGGGTGGATACCACCCCTCGTTTTTCCTAAATAACTCTCGTAGTTTTTGACTGATCGCAATGAAACTTTCAGTACCATATTTTGGAACGATTTGACACATATTCTGAAAATTTCGAATTTCAAACATTCGTGACCCGTGAATTATGGACTGTTTTTCAAGGTCATGTCAGGCGAAACTGGCGTCCTGTCAAGTACCATATTTTTCATAACTTCAATTACTTTCAGTACCATATTTTTGAACGATCTGACAAGTGACACATACTCTGAAAATTCAACGTTCGAACTTCCAACGTTCATGACCCGTGACCTATGACTTGTTTTTCAAGGTCATGTCAGGCGAAGCTGGCATCAAGGTCATGTCAGGCGAAGCTCTGGCTGTTAACGGCCTGTTTCTGTCGACTGAGTGCGACTCCAGCTGAGGTGTTAATGTCGGTCGCAGGTTTTGCCCATATTTAATACATGAAACCACATACTCTGACCTCACTGGCTGGTTTCTGTCTACAGCAGTTTATATTTCATGCCATGTGTTTGCAATGGTTCGTTAAATTAGGTAATTCCAGGATTATTTGTACTGTTTATTTCCATGTCTGAAATCGGTGAAAAGTTGGTGTTTTTGGCGTGACTTCATCCGTTCCGCCGATCAGCGGCGACGGCGACGGCGGGACGGGCACAGGCTGGCCGCGGGACGGGCACAGGCTGGCCGCGGGAAGCTAGCAAGGTCCAGCATTGATCATGCCGCTGCTTGCCATGATCTGGTCTCAGAGCTGGAACGATAATTATGCATCTCTACTCTGAACCAAGGGCTTGCCATCGACTTCGACTCCGACCCAGAATACAATCCCGACTCCGACTCCAGCCCAAACTCATTTGTACAACAGAACAGACCAACAAGGTCCCATAACGCTGTGATGAGGGCTATGGAGTGAACCGTACGGCGTACAGTCGCCACTCATTTTAGGGACAGCAGCACCACTCAGCGGGTAGGCACTCATTTGAAGTTGGAGGGTGGTGGGGCAAGTCTACGAAAAATTTGGATTTTAAAGACAATTTTCTAAAGTTGTGACTTGTTAAGTTTGGGGTAAAAAACAAACAAAAATTAAAACCCGAGACATCCATTTTGTAGAACTCGCCATTTGGCGTGTTTAAACCTTTTTTATTTGCAATTTGCTTCAAAACTCGATTTTTGCAATTTTTCAAACATTCACCTATTCTCGACCAAAAATGTCATGTAGTGACGTCGCTAAAATCGGTATATCTCAAAGTTGTTTAAACGCAACTGCTAATTTTTGCATAGATGACGTTAAGTTGATGTACGCAAATGTATACTAAGTTTCACGTCGATATCTGCAACGTTTCGGAAGTTATTCAGGAAAACCGTGGGGGAGGTCGGATCCGACCCCCTCTCCACCTTAGGCGGCCGTGGGCTATGCCTCGTAATTTTGAACCAGGTATTTAAGCTCAAAAGTTGGGGGCTTGCCCTCCCCGACTCAAAAAATTGTGGGGGCAGTTTCCCCCTGCCCCCCCCCCCCCGGGCTCCTACGCCTATGGCGCTACCTATACCGTATCTATCACGTACTCGCCACCTCTGGCGAGTAGACATCTGCTCGCCACCTCTGGTAAGTAGATGTCTTGAAGATTCTGAAGGAAAGTCCCCCGCGAGCGACAAATCCCAGGAAATTACCTAGAACGTACACTTATCCCAATGTAGTGGCGAGTAGCGGTCTGGAATGAAAATTACGCAATTTGGTTACATGTTCATTGAATGGCTGTTATATATAAAGGATCTACGGGCATATAATTACAACAAGCAAAATGCAAAAACAAATGTTCCATCACGAAACACGGGAAAATTCCGCAGTATGATGAGAACCAAAAGTACTTGTGAGCAGTTTGTAAGTACCGGTCGCTTAAAGCGTGGAACGCCATCAACTTTAACTTGAAATATCTTTTAGTAAAACCGTTTTTATGCAAAATATGATGAATTCACAACATATTTTGGTCTCGTCTATCGATTTCAGGTAATAACTCCATTTATGTGGGAAAAGGTGATTATCCCCCTTTAGGGGGGCAAATATTGCCCTCCCTTTCGAATATTCGCGATAACTAACAAACCATTCAAGATATCAGCCTGAAACTTTCAGTACCTTCCTACATCAATTGTACATCGGTTGAAAAATTGGAAAATATTTCCATTTAAATATTTTCAAATTTCCAAGCGGTTATAGATATACACCATTTTGTTACGTCATGTTTCTCGAATTTAGCGATAAAATCACTTAAAGGGAGTGTGCTTACTCACATTGGTCATGTGAAGTTGCTGACACTAGTCTGTAGAACAGATTTTTCTGAATTTAGCCATATGCTTCATTTCCCCAGATTCACTTTAGTGGCTGAGATATTTCCAAAGTCGCCATCACATACTGGAAGTATTTAATTATCGATGGTCGCCAGAGAGCTTTCGCTACTAGAAGCATTGCTCTTAAATTACAACGCTAGCATATTTTGTTAGCTCTTGGCCAAATAGAAAACAACTCGTGGGCACTGATAACAGCTGCCGAACAGGATCCTTGATCCACTGTACACAAAGCCCATACATTGCCTCATAAAGGTTTGTTTATCGTCTTTATGGTTGCCCATTATAGGTAGCATCTCGCCTAACTCCTGTTTTATTAGTTGACGTCGTTGATCACTTTTTGAAACAAAGCAAATGCAAAACAGAATATAAGTAAAAATTCAACTAAAGGGGCTCCAGACGTTAAATTTATCGTAACCAATAATCAAACCATTGGCTTCTTACCGTAATAAAAATACATTTGAAATTTCAAAAGAGTAGGCACACTCCCTTTAAGATTTAAACAGTTGTAAAATGGTTACATTTTGTCTAAACCCCCAAAAATGGAAAGATAGGAAATAACATGTTGTTTGAAAGTGTGATCTCAAAATTTTATTTTCATCTTTCTTTTTTCATTTTTTAATGAATTTAAACAATTTAAATCATTCCATTCAAATTTAAAATTTTGTTTACCAAAAAATATTTTTGTTTTGTTTTTTGTTTAAAATAAAAACCGGAATATATGTGAAAAAAATGGTGTTTAAGCAACATATAAACCAAATTTCAAAATAATATCACCATTTTTGACTTAGCCTTTCAAGCACAACGACCTATGCTTGAATTTAGCAATACAATCACCAAAACTTTGAACATCTGTGAAAAAGGAGAAATTTAAAGATAAACTAGAATGAAACAAACTCAGACAGTCAAACAAATGTTTTACAGCAACAAGAAATCGCAAATTTATAAATTTTATTTCTTTACACCCATTTTGTTCTGATTTTTTCAATAAATATCACAAGCTAGAGATTTATGTGAAATAAAAGTGTTACAACAACATAAAAGCCAAGTTTCAAATAAAGAGCACCATTTTCACTAACAAAGCCTAAGAATGGTAAATAACTTACAGGGCAGCTGCACTGTTTAACGCGCTTCCAGCAGATGTCCGCGATCACCATGGGAGCAGAAAAACCTTCGGAAAAGTGCTGAAGCAGCACATCTTGATTGCTGATTGACAGCATTGATGGCATTTATAATAACATCTCGACAGACTGCGCTGTGAAACTGAGTGCGAATGTGCGATATATGATGTTTGCATTTTTATTCCCTCATCTACTTAAGTAATTTTCTGTCTTGTAGTATTTGACGAAAACATGTAACAGTCATTTTTACAATGGATATGTTTGATATGTTCAATAAATAAATAAATAAATACATAAATAAATAATGACGTAATATTTTGAAATTGCGTTTTTTACCAGAATAAGACGAATATATGTCAGCAATGTATTTCTGAGATGAAACTGGTCGAAAAAGATACCTTTTTTGTTAAGATATATATTTTTTACCTCATTTGACCTTAATTTGACCTTAGCTTGAAACTAATTTCATTTAAATTAGCTCAGATGATGCATTGATTATCACTATCGATTCATACGTATTAAACAGCCCATAAAACATGCGTCGCGCATGACTTTCAAAAATCTGTATCGGATAGCGACCTTTTGTGGCCTGATCTTGACCTTGAACTTTGCAAAAAAATACAATTTTGTATCATGCGGGATGTGTGTCATACCTTTGGGGGGTACTTTTGGTGGTCATGGTTGCAAGTTGCAATCAAAGCTTTAGATAACAAGTATGGTCCATCAACTCAAATGTCTCGATTTTGACCTAAGACCCGACCTTGACCTGATATGCGACCTCAATTCAAATATTTTGAGTATGCTTGAGATGCATCTCAGTAAGAGCTTTCGAACGCCGCCTTACGAGTTGCGCGTCTCGCTACGATCATCGGTTTCGGAGATAACGAGGGGGCACTATATGCGGGCGAGGGGGCACCCCCGATAACGAGGGACACCCCCTGGTCCAATGGGCGTTCGAAGGATCCCGTTCAAGCGCGGATTAAGGCCGCTGTTTCCACTCTGAGGATCACTGTCAATTGGCGCCTTTAGTGTGTTACGTGTGTCAATGCGTCCTATGTTACGTGTGTCAATGCGCCTATGTATTACGTTGTGTCAATGGCGCCTATGTGTTACGTGTGTCAATGGCGCCTATGTGTTACGTGTGTCAATGGCGCCTATGCGTTACGTGTGTCAATGGCGCCTATGTGTTACGTGTGTCAATGGCGCCTATGCCCTCTCTCAATAGCTCAAATCAAAGGTCTGGAAACGTTCATTCATGATTTGAGTAGCTATAAGGCTCATTGTGCACTTGAAAGTATGTCCTATGTTATAAGCTGCTCATATCCCATCGGGTGCGTTTAGCCGGTTATCGGGACAAATGGCCGGCTGACCACCGTACACAACTACACAGTAGTGTGTGCGTGCCTTAGCCCTATTCCCTGCGGGCGGCCAGAATTACGTTAACCTGCGGGGGGCAGATTCTGCCCCCTCCCCAGAATCTTGAGAACCGCCCGGACGATTTCGATGGGACGAACACCATTCGATTCATCGTGAAAAGAAATTTCTTTTTGAACCCCGAAATTCCTGTTTTGTTAAAAAATGGGGGGGGCAGGGGGCAAAAAATACATTTTTTAAATGTCATTGTGGCCATGTGATTCAACCGATTTTCATGCCCGAAACGTTTTTGAGCTTCCAATGTATTGTTCTTCAGTATATACAAAGGAACAGTACCAAAACAAAAAATCATATGTGTACTCAGGGATGAAAAATGGATGGATTTTCGGATAATAAATCAATGCTGTTTGTGATTGTTTGGGACGATAGTAACGTCACATGTGGGCTTTGTTACTGTAATTTTTAAAATAAAATATATTGCACATAGGTGGATCCAGGTAAACAACGTAGGGGGCACCATGTGCGGAACGTCTTTTATCATCTTACTAATTTGAAGTTCGGCCTTATTTGACGGAGGATATCGCCTCCCATTTTATGTACCTGAGTGCGCCTCTGCCCCAAAATATGCATAATACAAGTATGTAGGACGCATATAGCAGTGACAGCTTCTGACACTTTTATTCGACCGCAAACTACGAAAGAAGTATGCGCCGCACAACCACATTCAAAATGAACTCCCAAAAGCATGAGCCTGCAGCCGCCTCTGCCAGATCAATTTGTCAAAATTTTGACACAACACGCGTCATTCAATTCTAAGAAAATTCAAAAAGTTTCAAAACGTTAGGCGTAACGGTTTAGAAGCGGCAGGCGAAAAACTACCGGATGGATAGAATCTGCCCCACGCAGGGACTAGGGTTAAGCTTAGCTTGTGATTCTTTGTTTACCGGCCGATTATTAAACTTAAGATGTCTGTCTGCCACGAATTGTACGAGATATCAGATTCTGTCGTAACAAATGTTATCAGACTTCAACTTAATAAATAATGGGCCGGCAAAGTTGACAGCCCGGTGATTCCCGCCGGTCACGTCTGCAGCCTGCTGGGCGCGGGAGACAGCCAGCTCGACCGTCGAGCCGGTGCTCAGGGTCGCCCTGTCGTCGGCGTACATGAGGACGTCCGTGCAGTCCTCCCGTCTCAGGTCCTCGATGAGGTCCGCCGACCACAGCGTGTACAGGGTCAGCGCCAGCAACGACCCCTGAGGCAGGCAGGCGTGGAAGACCCTCTCGCCGCTGAGCACCCCGATCACCTCAGCTCGGGCCCTGCGGACGCGGAGGAACTGGAAGACCAAGGTTGAGTAGCACCTTGGGAGGACTTTCAGCAGCTTCTGGAGGAGTATCCGGTGGTCGATATTATCATAAGCTCGCGATAAGTCAAACGCCAGTAGGATGAAGCGATCCACAGTCACCCATCTTCCGGTCCTCGTCTCGGCTTCGGACGGTTCCATCCGTCCTGGACGAGGCTTGGCTACAACGTTTCTTTTTACCATTTTTAGATATTCTGGGTACAAAGAGGTGAAATCGGCTTGGGGGTTACAAAATATCGGAGCGCCCAATGCCGACTGTGGCGTAGCATGGAAGTGACGACTGCAGCGTCATCTATAATGCTTGTAGAGGCGCTTAGTTGTTTTGATTACCGCTGCCATATGCTACCGAAGATACTGAAATCTATCCTATTTCGACTATGCTTCAGTAGATTTGCTGGAAGTGAATTCAATAAATTAAGATTTAGTCTATGGAAAATGTAAGCTTTAATGATACAATACAATACTGTTTAATTTATTCATAGGACAAAACATTTTTCAAGAACAAAAGTATTGCTGTCCTAGTTCATTTGGGCGCTTTTATTCCTTAACGTTTTCTAAACCCACCACACCACGGTGTCCTAACGTTACCACTGACCTGAACCAGGTCGGGCCGGGTTCTCCTCTGCTTGATACTAGTCTA
This sequence comes from Semibalanus balanoides, assembly GCA_014673585.1. NCBI lineage: Eukaryota > Metazoa > Arthropoda > Thecostraca > Balanomorpha > Balanidae > Semibalanus > Semibalanus balanoides. The sequence goes on from VOPJ01012836.1 coordinate 28,279, forward strand.
CCCTGTACCCGGTGTCTAGTTACCTCTGACCTGAAACCAAGGCGGGCCGGGTTCTCCTCTGCTGAATCTAGTTACGTCTGACCCGGTGCTCTAGTTATCCTGACCTGAACAGGCGGCGCCGGGTTCTACTCTGCTGAATCTAAAATATACACACACACCACAACACACAAGCTCTGACCCGGTGTCTAGTTTACCGCTGGACCTGAAACCAGGCGGGCGGGATTCTCCTCGTGCTGATCTATGTTAACCTGACGCCCGGGTGCTCTAGTTACCCTGACCTGAAACATGGCGGGCCGAGATCTACATCCATATAGCAGACACTCTTAAGTTAACACTGACACCGGTCGTCATAGTTAACAACACACACACCCACCCACACCCCCACCACCCACACACACTAGCACATGCACAGAGCGGCGCCCGGGTTCTCCTATGCTGATCTAGTTACACTGACCCGGATGTCTAGTTACCCTGACCTGAACCAGGCGGGCCGGGTTCTCCTCTGCTGATCGTCCGCGGCGGAATCTCAACTGTTCAGGAGGGACGAGACGGTCTCAGTCGATGAGATGGGTCATCCGCGCCGCAAGCAAGCGCTCCGCCAGCTTGGCGATGTGGCTGGTTAGCGTGATTCGGCGATAGCTGCTGACCTTCTTTGGATCCTTTCCAGATTTGAGGATCGGGATGATGGTAGCCTTCCGCGATGCGGCAGGGACCCATGACTCTTTCCAGGACCGGTTGAACAGGTCCAGCAGGATCTGTCGCGCGATCGGCCCGAGGTGCAGGAGGTGCTCTGCGCAAACCTGGTCCTGACCCGGGGCCTTTTTGGACTTGAGCTTGCGCATCTGGTCCATCAGTTCCTGCATGGAGAAGGATTGACATTGTTCAGATCGATGTCCCCTGCATCTGCTCGGTAGGCCGTTGAGGCGACGTAGTTCCGCCTTGACTGCTCGGTCGCGTTTGGGATGGCGAACATTCTTGCTGACTTCGGCGTACGTCCGGGCGAACGCCTCGGCCTTGGCCCGGTCCTCTGCAAGCACCTGGCTGCGGTCACCGTTGATGGCATGGGCAGACATCCGGAACAGCATCCTCCATCTTCCGCCACATCTTGCTGACGCGACCGATCGCTGCTTGCTTGCTCAGCTCCGTGGTCGCCAGCTCGCGGAAGCTCTTCTTTTGTGCTTCTTCCTCCATTTCTGCCACCCTCTTCTTGGCCGCCTTCCATCGAACTCTCGCCTCTTCGGAGTCGCGCTCCCTCAGGACGGCCCTCGCCTCGCGGTGCTCCGCCACTGCTGCCTCGAGCTCGGGATCGAGCGTCCAGGGTTTGGGGTGCTCCAGGGGGTCCTCAGTCAGCTTGATGGGGCCCTTGGCCAGCTCGAGGAGCCCTCGGCCAGCTCGAGGAGGCCCTCAGTCACCTTGAAGGGACCCTTGAAGGGCCAGCTCGAGGGGGCCTCAGTCACCTTTATGATGCCTTTGGCCAGCTCGAGGGGAACTCGGCTAACTCGAGGGGCCCTCAGCCACCTTGAGGGGCCTTTTGCCATTGTGAATTTGGAAAAATAATGGTTATCAGCACGTCTTTGGTAATAACTTTGTACGTAAGTGTGTAAGAGAGCTTAACTGAACAACACTTTATTTGCCTCGTCGAGCTGCATTTATGATACATAACATGACCCCTGCAGGTTTCTCCTTGACTTCAAGGTCACGTAACTTGAAGTCACCTGGTGCAGGCAATGTCAGGTCGACCAAAACATAACACTCTGTTTCTCATAGTTCGATGACAATATGCTTTAGGGGTTATCTGGGCCGTAGATTCACGCTGTTAAATGTTCTTCCCCGTCTGTTGAATGTTATTTAGCCTTAGGTATCTTTTCGATGTTACGCAAACGTCGATTTTTCAGTGTGCAAAATCTTCCATCTAAATAATTTGAGTCATATAAACATAGGGAGATAATTCTTTGTCTACCTATTTTTAAGGACATTTGTGGTAAAATAACCTTCTTATCTGGTATTTTCAGCAGAAGGGTGGTGGAATTGAAATAAGCTACCGGGGGATGTCGGCTAACTGCAGTGTCACTTGCTCCTGTCCAAAATTAGATTAAGATAAATACTATACAGAGAAAGGATATTATATAGTACTACGTGGGATTTAGACTTGTTTTGAGGTAGGTGGGGTGGACTGGAGATGAGATGGTGGGTTGGGGGGGAGATATGTGCAACCTCGTAGGGCCCTGGAGGCTCTTTTGTTGCATCTCTTCTTTTATGCTCTTTATGTTTAACTTATTTTTAAGGAAACATTTTTTTGGGTTGGGGGGTTTAAAAAAAAAAAAAATAAAAAACCTTTCCCCATTCTCCTTTTGGGTATTTTTAACGGATGTTGGATTTTTAACCTGAACCTGTAGTATTTTTACCTCAATTGTGGTGATTTACACACTGAATCGTCTATTTACTTCAACTAGTGTTTTTTTTAGTAGCAAAGTGTTTGGCAGATATGCCGATTATGGTATTCTCACCTCAATCTGTGGCCATTTTCGCCTCATCTGTAGTTTTCACCTCAATCTGTAGATTCACTCAAAATAGTTGCATTTTTAACTCAAATCTGGGTATTTCACTGAATCATCTGTCGTTTTTTTCGGTAGGATAATGTTGACTAGATAGATCAAACCAGTGGGTTCACGTTGTGGTGATTAAGATGGTCAACATTTATTTTTGGCGAAGTATTAGTAAAAGTCTTAAAGACCATTCCTTGCACAGGGGCACAGCGAATGGGGGACAGAGGGGCAAGTGCCCCCCCCCCCATTGGTCCAAGGGACCATGCCAGAGCTTGACACTAGAAGTTCGTATTCAGCCCGGAGGGCTCAAAGGAAGACAGATTGAGTCGCTGGTAAGAATCAGCAGGGGACCATTGGCAGGTTTAGGTGTCCTTGACCAGATTTGGAATGGGACTATGAACAGGTCGGAGGGCCTAGCCAGACTGGATGGGTCATTCTTTCCAAAACTAGGAAATATATAATGTAGGAGCCCTGGCAGAATAAAGCGGGTCGAAATCTTATCTGTGGGTTAATTAGGAGGGGCTCTTTCTCAGGATGACTGTACTGTAACCACCTCGCCCGCTGCCATAGGTCTGCTGCGCCCTTCCTTGTCTGGTGCACTGCTTTAGACACAAAATAAAAACAAAAAAAAAAATGTGTAGGTGAGAAAAAGAAAACATACAAAAAAAACTGCACCAGCTGGAGCGCCTGGAGCATCTTGATCAAGGCATTACTATTTTGAATTGGAGGAAAAAATTTCTAAAGCGCCTACTGATTCAATTAATTATACTAGGAGGAAAAATATATACTAGCAAGACATGGCCATCACAGTTCCAGAAGGTATACTAGTTTTACAATAGTCCTCATTTTTTCCCACACTTGTCCGATAAATAGGGTAGACTTTTTATACACAAAGTTCCCCAAATACCAAGAGAATCAGGTGAAATACCAGACAATGCGCAAAATACCATAGAAGAAGGTTTTTTTACCACAGGGAAAATTACCACCCATAAACATATACACCATAACACTCATCATAAGCCTTGTTTGTATTTTGTAATTTTTATGAATGTGGTAAAGCCTTTTGTTGAAAATTATACAATTTTGAAATTTTGCTATAAGATTTTAAGTAAACTAATGTTTTTATATATTGTGGGCATCTAAAATTATAATATTTTTCCTTTTCAGGATTTACTTTAATATAAGCCTTCGATGGTTAAAATATTGGAGATAGACTATTTCTTTAAATATTGTATTTATATTTTTGTATTTGGACAAATCAACAGCACGTTTCTGGTAATAACTTTGCACGTAATTATGCAAGAGAGCGTCACCCAACATATTTTTTCCTCGTCAACTACATTCAATGATGCATAATATGACCCCTGCAGGTCGCCCAATGACCACCTTATGCTCACGTGAACAAAAGTTAATTTTCAAATGATCTGGCTTGATTACACATGTGCAATAAATTATTTATTAAAAATCCAAATAATAAATGGCCACATAACAAGCTCGCGTTATTTGAACATATGTATTTTTTTAGATGTCAAAATCACTATCGGATGTTCTAAAAATATTATCTCAAATTATGCTATGGCTTCCGAAATTCTGATAATGCATAGGTTTATATGACTCATATTATTTAAATGGGAGATATCGCACAGTGCAAATTCGAGATTTGCGCAACATCGAGCAGATAACTGAGGCTATACTACAACTAAAAAAACATTTGACAGACGGGGCTGAACATTTTACAGCTTGAATCTATGGCCCTGATAACCCCAAAGCATATTTTCATCGAACTATGAGAAGTAGGGTGTTATGTTTTGGTCGATCTGGCGTTGGCTGCACCGGGTGACCCAGGTCACATGACCTTGAGGTCAAGGAGCAATCTGCAGGGGTCATGTTATGTATCATCTAATACAGCTCGATGAGGCAAATATAATGCTGTTTAGTTAGCCTACTGGCACTTTTACGTGCAAAGTTTTTATCAAATACGTGCTGGTGACCATTATTTTTTCCAAATTCAAAAATATGAATACAATATTTAGAGAAAAGTCATTGCTGGCAAGGAGAAACATCATAATTTGTAGTAGCTACATTACACAAAACGTTATTTTACTTAAAATCGCGTCTAAAAATTTCAACATTTTGGAATTGTCATGAAATGTAATATCACATAAATCTATTGTTTATGGTGATTCTTATGATCCATAGGTTTAAATGACTCTCATAATTCAGATGGGAGATATCGCCTGCTGAAAATTGAAAGTTTGAGCAAAATCGAATCATGCCTGAGGCTATAGCTCGTAAACCAGTTGACGGATGGGGCTGAAAATTTCACAGCGTAAATCTACAGCCCAGATAAACGCAATGTAATCGAAATATGAAGTGCAGGGTGTTAAAGCTTGGTCGATCTGTCATGGAATGCCCCAGCTGTAACTACAACTGATGATCATCTGACCGCGCTACCGCCGGCTGGTCACGGCCACCTTATGGCACAGTCAGGGGTGTAAAGCATCGCTCCGCCACTCCGCCATGACACAGTCAGGGGTGGTAGCATCTCCGCCATCCGCGCCATGACACAGGTCAGGGGTGTAAGCGTGCGCTCCGCCCATTCCGCCAGGCACAGTCCAAGGGGTGTAAAGCGTCGCTCCGCCACTCCGCCATGGCACAGTCAGGGGTGTAAAGCATCGCTCCGCCACTCCGCATGACACAGTCAGGGGTGTAAACTGTAAAGCATCGCTTCGCCACATCGCCAGGCCTTCGCATTGCATCTCCAGCTGTCCAGGGGAGAGCAGAGATAAAGTAAGCTATAATTTGTGTATCGTCCAGCTCCGGCTCCAGCTGCCTGCCAGCCAGCGATCGATCAGAGTTGTTTTGTAAGCAGCTCAGTCTCCCCGACAGCTCGGCGGTCAGTCACCGGAGCACCCCATGTGTCGGCCGCATCACGCCCACGGCTCTCTGGCGCCTCAGGGCTCTCTGACTCTGGCTCTCTGACTGGCTGACGGGCGTAAATGGCCATGAACCCAGTCTGGAGTCTAGCTGAACCCCGCCTGTCTAGCGGCGAGAACCAGAGGCCAGCAGACGAACGCTCATCATATGGAGCCGTGTGATGCACCAGTTTGTCTGTGGGCTTTTTTATTGAAACGAAGGTCATCATTTAATCGCTGAAAAACAGCGTTTTCATGTCAGGATAGCCGCAGCCAATTATAAGCGTTACAGTGACTCTGCTGCCTGAGCTAACAGGACGTAGCGTTCTGCTGGTGCCAAGAAATGACGATATCCATGATACCAGAATAATATGATGATATCAGCCCACCAAAGTATCAGAACACCGTGAAAATAGCCCAAGATCCTTCGGGAGCATCGATCCGGGGTTCAGGGATCCAAAGTGGATCCCATGCAATTTTCTAACGTTTTTGATAGCCAAACAAACACAGACAAAGGTAAAAGGGAGGGATCCAGACGCAAGAAGCTGCAACACATATTGCTGCTTTACTGCCGTTATCGTTGTCAGAATCTTGATTCCAAATTTGAGGTGTGTGAGATCCGAGCCCATGCCTGGAGGGCGCCCCAAAATCCAAAGAGGGCGGCCTCAATCCCATGGAGAGCGCCACCGAGCCCATGGAAGGTGACCCCCAACCCCGTGGAGGGCATTCCCAATTCCGGGGAGGGAGCCCCGATGCCCGAAAAGCACCCCAAACTTCGGAAGATCGCCCGAAACTCGGAAGTGCGCCCTCAAACGCGATTCACACACACACACACACACACACACACACACACACACACACACACACACACACACACACACACACACCACACAAACACACACACACAACACCTACAACACCACACACACAGCAACACACACACACACACACACACACACACATCACAACACGACACACACACAGCACACACACACACACACACACGCACACACACACACACACAGCCTTACTGGTGGTGGCGGTAAAGACGAGCACCTTGTCTGCAACCGTGTATCTAGAGGACCACCTGTTGCGATTGCCTGGGCCCGCCAAACTGCAGGCACATAAAGTGTGTGACGAATAGAGATACCCTGACGTTTGAAATTTGTCAGAATCCCCTCTGGCCAGTGGAGGCGCCTTCCGGCTAGTGACCCCCCACAAAATGTTGAAGGCACGACGAGCACGTGCGGAAAGAGATGCCTCCGCAAAATTTTCGCCAATATTGGTTGCGCCCCTGTCGATCGGGTGGCGCTCCTCAAGACAATGACTTGTTCCTTTGTTAATTTCTGCCCACGCCACTGGTCCAAGCTCATGTGCGCCCCTCTTCCAAAATGTGGCGCCCCTTGTTTACAGTTGCAAATGACGGCAAGATGCCTTTTGAGGGTGGCAGGTTGTCCTATGATGGCGGCAATACGTGTTCTGATAACAGCAAAATACTTTTCGAGGACGGCATAGGGCATAGGGCCTACCAAGGGCGGCACAATGCGTTCTGAGGGCTGCTAAATGTTTTCCAAGTGCGGCAATATAACGTAAGAGGAAGGATGCACGATGCTTTCCAAGGGCAGTATAATGCGCTATGAGTGCGGTAAAATGCCTTTTGAAGGCGGCAAGATGTCTTTCGAGGGTGGCATGTTACCTTCAAAAGGGCGACAAGGGCGGCAAGACGTCTTCCGAGGGCGGCATAATTGCGCTCTGAGGGTGGCAAAGTGCTTTCCGAGAGCGGCAAGAATGTCTTTCCGAGAGGCGGCATGATGACCTCTCAGCACGGGTGCCGTTCCCTATTCAAATTGTGGGGCCACTGCCCCACCAACCTTGACAACAATTCTGATTGGGGCCCAATTTGGCAGAACTCGGGTTTACCCGACCAACAGGTTGGGCTAGCTTAGGCTGTAAGCTGGTTCCTGCCTGGTGTATGCAACACATACGCCAGGCAAGACCCAACTTACAGCCTGGGCTGCCTTCTCAGGCACCCCGAGCTAAGCCCGAGCTAACACCGATCAATTGTATGACATTTTAGTTTTATTCATTTATCTTAATTTTTTGTATTTAAAACTGAGCAGTGACTTCAGCCTTACAACACCAATGAACGTCATCATGAACGTCATCACAATCAAGTGATGAATTCTGGTCGGGCATGCCCAATTTCAGCCCGATAATAATAGTTTGGCTCAACTCGGGTCTCCCCAAATTGGTTCTGCCCAGGCGAAAACCGAGTCGGAACCAATAAAAAACTCGTGAGTTGGGCAAACCGGGCTATGCCCATGTTAAGCACAGAGCGCAGCCAGGGGGGGCATTGTGGGCAAATGCCCCCCCCCCCGTCGCGGCTCAGAGGGGCCATCTCGGGTCTGAAGGGGGCCCATCTCGGGTCTGAAAGGGGCCATCGTAGACTCGTGGGGTCCTCTGTCGGCCTAAGGGGACCTCTGCCGGTCTGAAGGGGGCCCTCGGTCGGCTTGAGGGGACCTCAGTCGACCTGAGGGGTCCCCTCGGTCGAAATGAGGGGCTCTCTGTCGGTCCAAGGGTCCCTCTGTCGGTCTGAGGGCCCTCTGCCAGTCTGAGGGGGCCCTCCGTCGGTCTGAGGGGGCCCTCTGTCAGTTTGAAGGGGCCCTCTGTTAATCTGATGGGGTCTTATATAGGCCTCTGTTAGTTTGAGGGATCGTCTGTCGTCCTGAGAGGGCCCTCTGTCGGCTTGAGGGGCCCTCGGTCGACCTGAAGTGGCCCCTCGGTCTCTGTCGGTCTAGGGACCCTTTGTCGGTCTGAGAGGGAGGGCCGTTTGTCGGTCTGAGGGGCCCTCTGTCGGTCTGAGGGGGCCCTCTGTCGGTTCGAGGGGGCCCTCTGTCAATCTGATAGGGTCTTAAATAGGCCTCTGATGGTTTGAGGGGGCCCTCTGTCGTCCTGAGGGGGCCCTCTGTCGGTCTGAGGGGCTCCTCTATAAGCTTGTGGGGCTTTCGGTCGGCATGAGAGGGCGCTTGATCGGTCTGAGGTATCCTTTGTCAGTTTGAGGGGCTGTCTATCGGTCTGAGGGGGCCCTTTGTCGGCATGAAGGGCCCTCTGTAGGTCTGAGGGCCTTATGTGTGAATGAGGGGCTCTCTGGTGGCCTGAGGTTTCCTCGGCCAGCTTGAAGGCCCTTTCCTAACCCGACGGGACCCTCTGTTAGCCTGAAGGGGCCCCTCTGTCGGCCTAGGTGGCCCTCTGGTTGTTTCAGTTCAGTTCGTTGATATTTTGGTGAAACAAAAGAACATCAGATCAAACAAAACATTAACAAGGATTGGCGCCAAGAAGCAAAAGCCTTAAAGTCATAGCGCCTCTCCAGAAGGAAACAAATAAAAATAAGAATTAACCAAAACTAAAGGAACAGATAGTAGCCTGTCACTACTGCGTGCTCGTGAGTGACCTTGTGGTGGCCTGAGGGGTCCCCTCGGCCAGCCTTAAAGGGGCCCCCTTTTGTCGCCGACCCGACGGCCCTGCTAGTCGGCGGGAGGGGGGAACCTCAAAACTCGGCCTGAGGGGGGTCTATGTAAGGGCCTGAGGGCCCTAGGTCGGCATGTCGGGGTCTCTCTAGTAGCCTGAGGGGCCCTTCTTGGCCTACTCTGATTGAAGCCCTCCTATCAGCTTAAGGTTGCCCTTGGTCGGCCTGAGGGGCCGTCAGTCCGGCAATGGAGGTTGCCCTTAGAAGCCCCGCGAGTTACTGGGGGGGGCTATTTTATAGCCCTCTCTTCTCCGTTGATTTTCTGAAATATAGTCTCTAAACCAACGAGTGTATCGTAGACCAAGACTTTCAGTACCTTGGTCCCCGGATTAATTTGACACATCTCTGCCCATGGAAAAAGATGAGGGCTTCTATATCACCCGAAATGACCGTCAGAGTGACGTCATGGTTCTGCGTTTTTTGTTGAACATGAGGGTTGCGGGAAACGCTTGCCAAATGTCACAGTTTTAATAAGATAAACTCAATTGTCATACACCAGAAAAGACAGTAATAAGTTGGGCTATCCAGCACTGCTGTCCTCAGATTATTTGAGAAAAAATTAAATTGGCANCTTTTTTAAATATCTTTGTCCTTCTGATGTTTGATTCATAACTTATTCTCCAAATTATTGCGCAATAACTTAGCCTGCGAGTCACCGGGGGGATTTTTTAGCCCCCCCCCCCTTCTGAGAAATATTTGAAATATCGCACGAAAGAATGCAGCTATCAGCGCCAAAACTTCTGTTACCTGATCGGGCATCTTTTTCACACCCTTTGCATATATTCTTTTTTAATTTCGTATTTTTTTTCCATAAAGCTAAGTTAGTGACGTCACTACACATGATTTTGACACCATAATCAGCTAAAGTTTAGGAGACTGTACAAATGCCGTGTAGAAGACAAAATGGAACGCGAAACCGTGAAAAATAGCAAATGTTAAGGGCTACAATATGGCTATCTCGGTTTTTTAAGAAAAAAATGACCCAAATTTTTCAAAAAATTCGCGTCTCTGCCGCCAGAGAGACGAATAACTATACAAATTCAACCACCATACCGAATTTCAAAATGATATCTGTATTTTTGACTGAGTCATGACATCTAAGGTATGGGTGGTAACTTGTGACGTCAAATTTTGAAATTTCATTTTTTGTCCTTTTTTGACCAGATACAAACAAATAAAGAGCAGCACTGTATTCTGAGACAAAACTGGTCAAGGAAAATGTATTTATTTATTGTATTTATTCAATTTCAATTTTGAAACCTTTTGTGACGAGTTTGACCTACTTGACTTCACTTCACGTACATTAAGTCAGTTTGTAAAATGAGCACGCAATTTAGAGTTCTACACGTAAAATAGTATGTACAACATGTGTTGCATGACTTTCGTATAATATTTGGTTTAGTGACCTTATGTGACCTGACCTTGACTTTGAAATTTTGACAAAAATCACCAATTAGTTATTTCTGGATGTGTGTCATACCTTTGAGAGCACTCTGGGTGATCGTGGTTGCAATCAAATGCTTCGAATGGAAAATATGGTCTATAAACTAGATGTAAACTAGAAAGGCTAGATTTTGACATTTGACCTGACCTGTGACGTCACCACAGACCTCTAGGGCAACACAAAATTATTTTTCGTCGATGACTTTTCTGGGCTATCGATTGCCGTTTGATTCAGCGCGATCGTCTAATTGGTTAAGAAGATACAAGGGGGGGGCTAAAAAGCCCGCCCCCCCCCAGTGACTTCATGTTTGATTCATAATTTATTCCCCAAATTATTGCGCAATAACTTAGATGTGGTAATATCATCGCGTTATATAACAATATCAGCTCTCGTGCTGATAGTAAATGTTTTGCTCTTCCCATGATGCCCGACCATTTTTACTAAATGATGACAGAACACAAGCAATATGGCTGGCCTTTTTTAGACTCTAGGTATAAGATACATGTAATTGCATTTTCTTTGGCAGATTTTTAGTTATTTTGGCATTCATATGAGCTTCGGCATATACGTGCTATGTTTGCCTCCGAAAATCAAAAAATTTGCAGAGGGATTAATATGTTCATTTGTTTCTAATATCGTTGAAAATGCTAGGTATATTATTTGTTCAAGTATTTTTGATATAATTGGCTGTAAGTATATTGGCCTATTATTTGGTTATAGATGTTGTTGTTATAGATGTTTATTGGCCTATAATTTGTAAACGCATCTTTACTTCCAGCTTGATGTATTGGCGTTATTATTGCAACTTTTAGATTGTCGGGGAATGCTGCCTTTCTTAAGCATAAGTTGATGAAAAAGTTAGATGATGAATTATGTTTATAGATGTCCCTAAGAGTATCTGTGTGCTGATTCTGTCAATCCCACCTCCTACACTGATTAATGACTTGATAATATTTTCAATTTCAGTAGCTGTAGCTTGTGCCGTCGATACATATGGTATCGACGCCACAATTATCTAATTCATTTAGATAGTTTAGAGGATCATTGTCAACTTTTGGGATTTCTTTATCTAACACGTGCCCAACGGAAGAAAAGAATACATTGAAGCCATCCGGCACATCTGGCTTAATATATATCTTTCCTTGGCTATCATAAACGGTGTCAGGGTAATTGTTTTGTTTTTTGTGTGACTTGTTTACAACTTGATTTAATAAATCCCAAGTCACCTTTCCATTATTTTGCTCTGTTTATCAGTGCATCTTTTAAATACAATTGTTTTGCAACTGCCCTGAGTAGTTTCGTTACGAGCACATTTCGGATATTTTTCTTGTAATTGTCTTCGCATTTGTCCTATTTCCTCGTCTTAATGAACTTCGTTTATAACACAGTTGTGCTTTTTATATGTAAGGACTAGTCCACATTAACAAGATGTTTAGTTGAGCATAGTGCTATTTTCCGTGCAAGGCATTGAAATTATGTATAGTAATACAAGTTAAACAAATTCCGGAGGTCGAAGATCACAAAGAAATTTGGGTTTGGTTTTTGACATCTGTAACAGCTCCAGTCCCCAGTCGTATTTGAACGGGGACCCTGAGCCCGAGTGACGTCGTCCACTCTTTCTAAATGTTGATGATAGTCGACCTTGTTTTTACATTTGCCATACATTAGCCGTACATATGACAGCGTGAAGGTTTTCTCTATTCCCGAAATTCCTTGATATGACGTCATCAGGCCTAATATTAAAACTTAACTTTTTACGAAATTGAGCAATATTAGTGAGAAACAAATGTCATAATCGTGTTCGGCAGCAATTACTTAATAATATCTCAATTGTGTCCTTTGACCTGACTGTGACCTGACATGTGACCTTATTTTCAAAATGTCGTATATGTTTTAGATGCGTCTCACCGAGAGCTTTCGATTGCGCCTTGTTGCGTCTCGCTGCAGTTATTGGTTCAACAGATAGCGAGGGGGCGAAAAACGTCCCCCCAGCCAATGGCTCGGTGTGAGATCCCAGCCCAATGTAAGGGGTAAGACCAACGGTTAAACAGTAAGATTTCATTCAATCCATATGTACAAATGCAGTATATGTGGGGAGCATGGGACGGGCTAGGGAGAACCAAGAACGTCATGAGGTGGATATATGTTCTACTAGGAGATTTTTAGTAAGCATACTGATACATGTTTTTGTAATGACTTTAAATTGACATAATGTATGAAGATGGTGAATGTGTAAGTTGATTTGAGATGAGACGCATCGTAAAGCATAACTCGAAAGTTTGAAGTTTTGGTTACGTGCCCAGGTCAATGGTACTGGGTCAGGTCAAAGGGCAAATTTAGCTTTTTTAGTGTATGAGTCATGCTTCCCTCAAAAGCCTTAGATTTACGAACCATGAGGATCTACCAAAAGTGCTCCCAATTAACAATGCACATTGCACATAACGTATGAGCTAAAATAATATTCTTTGGCAAAGATCACTATGCGCACTACAATATTTAACGAAAAGTCCTTGCGAATATGTTCTTGAGTTATTTAACACCCCCACTCTGCCCCTGTGGTCCTCCCCATCTGTCCCTGTGGTCCTATCATCTGTCCCTGTGGTTCATCATCACTCTGCCCTGGTGGTCCTCCCCACTCTGTCCTGTGTCCTCAATCACTCTGTCCGTGGTCCTCCCCATTTTTCTTTGTCCTGTGGTCCTCCCCACTATGTCTCCTGTGGTCCTCCCCAACTCTTCCTGTGGTTCTCCTCACTATGTAACTTGTGGTCCTCCTCACTCTTGTTCCTGTGGTCCTCCCCACCTGTCTTGTGGTCATCACCAATCTGTCCTGTGGTCCAGCGACTCTGTCCTGTGTGTCCTCCCTACTCTGTCCTGTGGTCCTCATCACTTTGCCTCTGTGGTCCTCTCACTTGGTTCCTGCTGGTCCTCATCACTCTGCCCCTGTGGTCCTCCCACTCTGTCCTGTGGTCACCCCACTCTGTCCTGTGGTCCTCCCACTCTGTCTGTGGTCCTCCTCACTCTGTCCTTGTGGTCCTTATCACTATGTCCTGTGGTCCTCCCCACTCTGTCCTGTGGTCCTCTCCACTCTGTCCTGTGGTCCTACCCCAACTACTGTCTGTGGGTACTTACCACTCTGTCCTGTGGTTCTCCTCACTCTGCCCTGTGGTCCTCACCACCTCTGTCCTTTGGTCTTATCCACTCTGTCCTGTGGTTCTCACCCCTGTCCTGTGGTCCTCCCCACTCTGTCCTGTGGTTCTCCTCACTCTGTCCTGTGGTCCTCATCACTCTGTCCTGTGGTCCTCACCACTCTGTCCTGTGGTCCTTATCACTCTGTCCTGTGGTCCTTATCCACTATGTCCTGTGGTCCTCCCCACTCTGTCCTGTGGTCCTCTCCACTCTGTCCTGTGGTCCTCATTCACTACTGGTCCTGTGGGGTAACTCACACGTACTGTCCTGTGGGTCCTCTCCTGGGTCCTGTGGTCCTCCCCACTCTGTCCTGTGGTCCCTTCCCACTTTTGTCCAGTGGTACTCATACTCTGTCATGTGGTCCTTCATCACTCTGTCCTGTGGTCCTGCCCCACTCTGTCCTGTGTCCTTCCCACTCTGTCCAGTGGTCCTCATCACTGACTCTGTTTCCTGTGGTACTCACCACTCTGGTCCTGTGGTCCTCCCGCACTCTGTCCTGTGTCCTATTATCACTCCTGTCCCTGTGGTCCTATCAACCATGTCCTGTGGTCCTCCCCACTCTGTCCTGTGGTCCTCTCCACTCTGTCCTGTGGTCCTCACCACTCTGTCCTGTGGTACTCACCACTCTGTCCTGTGGTACTCACCACTCTGTCCTGTGGTTCTCCTTACTCTGCCCTGTGGTCCTTACCACTCTGCCCTGTGGTCCTCTCCGCTCTGTCCTGTGGTCCTTATCACTCTGTCCTGTGGTCCTTATCACTCTGTCCTGTGGTCCTCATCACTCTGTCCTGTGGTCCACACCACTCTGTCCTGTGGTCCTTATCACTCTGTCCTGTGATCCTTATCACTCTGTCTGTTGGTTTCTCGTTTCCCATACTGTCCCTGGTTGGTCCTCTCTCAACTGAACATCTCTGTCTCTGTTGGTCCTAGTCACCATTCTGCTGTCCTGTGTACTCCACCACGTTCTGTCCTGTATGGTTCTCGTGATCCTCGCTCACTACACTGGCCACGTGTCTGTGGTCCTCAACACGCTCTGTGGTCCGTGTGGTCCTCTTCCACTCCTGTCACTGGTGGGTTCCTTACCTCGCCGACTGCTGTCCCAGTGGTCCTCTATCACTTGGTCGCTGTATGGTCCGTCACTTCACTCTGTCCTGTGGTCCTTATCCCACTCTGTCCCAGATGGTCCCACCACCTGTCCTGTGGTCCTGAATTCCTACATCGGTGATTTGGTTACTACTGTTACTGTGGGTTCCTCTTAGCCCACTCGTTGTCCTGTGGTCCTCGCAACACTTTTGTCACTGTGGTCCTCCCACACTCTGTCCTGTGGTCCTTGATCAACTGCTCTGTCCTGGTTGGTCCCTGCATTCCACTTCTGCCCTGTTGGTCCTCTCCGCTCTGTCCTGTGGTCCTTATCAACTCTGTCTGTGGTCCTCCCCAACTCTCTTGTCCTGTGGTCCTTATCTCTGTCCTGTGGTCCTCACCACTCTGTCCTGTGGTCCCTCCCACTCTGTCCTGTGGTCCCACTCTGTCCTGTGGTCCTTATCACTCTGTCCTGTGGTCCTCATTTCTCTACCCTCCTGTTCTCACCACTCTGCTCTGTGACCCTGCACACTCTACTCTCTTGTCCTCCCCACTTCTCTGCCGCCTGGACGGCCACCACCGATCGATGCGAGGCAGCGCTGCAGCCTGGCAGGCACCAGCCTGGACTCTGCCACCATCCACCACTCTCCCCACCTCCACCTCACCCCTATCCCCACCCTCTACACCCTCCCACACCGTACCCCCTCCCCCCTCCCCCTCCCTTATCCAACCCTCCCAATACGACACAACCATCCTCCACCCCCGGTACCATACTCTCCCGCCGTCCCCACCTCATCCCTCAGGCGCACCTCCGCTCTCTCCGCCGGCACAGCGGAAGACGGCGCCTCTGGTCGACGCGGAGATAGTCTGTGACGTCACTGCGACCCGGCCGACGCGCGTCGGAGTCGACGGCGGCCGGTGGCGGCGATTGATCCCGGCCGGCGGAGGCGCGGCGCACACCGACGGCTCGCTGCCACCGAACGGCGAGGCATAACACGGCCTGAACGCCAGCCAAGGGACGGAGGGGCGTCCGCTGGACTGGCGACGACGGAGGGTGGGGATGTAGAGGTGGAGGTGACGGCTGGTGTAGTGGTGCTGGAGTGGTGACGGTGCTGTCAGGTGAGGGGATTGTGGGTGTGGTGAAGGTGGTTTAGGGACTGGTGCTGTGAGGGTTGGTGAAGACGGGACGGGAACGGACTGGTGCTGTGAGGGATTGGTGAAGACGGGAAGGGACTGGTGCTGTGAAGGATTGGTGAAGACGGGATGGAAACGGGTTGGTGTTGAGAGGGACTGGTGAAGAGAGGACGACAGACGGGCTGGTGCTGTGGAAACTGTGTTAGCGCGGATAGGAACAATATCGGACGGGAATCGGACAGATATCGGGGAGACATTGGAAGGATGACAGACGGATATCCGAGCCATTGGTGACATCCGAGCGTCATCGAACGCACATTTGACGCTATTGGACGCTCATCGGACGCACATCGGACGCACATCGGACGCACATCGGACGCACATCGGACGCACATCGGACGCACATCTGATACGGCGGAGCAATATCGGGAAAAAACTTAAGGCGTCCCAAAGGATCACCAGTAGAGCTCCGAAGGAGCGCCGGGGGATCAACACAGCTGCACCACCTCATTCGCGACATGGGACTTGTGTAGCAACCTTGGTGCGCGACGCGAAATGTGATCAGGTGAGTCCCGTTTGTGGCAGGCTGACTTCGGATTCGGCTCATCATGGTCAGGAATGGTACTCTGTCCTCTGTAGGTGGCTGATGTTAAAACAAATCAGCGCAGTTCGATACAGTGCACCTGAACGAAACCGTCACGACTCGCCCAGGAGCTCCGTAGCAGGGAAGACTAGAGGTGTTGCATGGATAGAATCGACATCAGAATGCCTCTCCCAAAAAAACACGTGGCGAAACACTTGGACTCGTGTTACCCGCGCTTAGTAATAGTGCAGTCCTAAAGGATTGTTCGAGTCACTGAGCGAATGGGAACATGTTTGGGTAATACCCGGAGCACTCTGTGCCGCCCGTCTAACCTGTGCTGCACAGATAAGACGGGTTGTACAGTCTGAGGAGCATGTCAGTGTCAAGGTCGGTGGAAAAACAGGCTCCTTGGCTTTCGTCAGGTAGAAATCATCCGTCACTTCGGCTGCTGCTTTACTGTTAGGACATTTTGGTTAATAATTTATATTAGTTATGGCGGAAGACGTGCGGCAATGCAAAGGCGACTACGGACACTGTATGAGTTTTGAGGCAATTGGCTATACAAAGACGACAGTCTTACGTCAGTACGCTGAGATTAGAATTAATATACATCTCTGACACTTACGGACGATGTGTTATTGCATAGTGGTATTTAAAGCTAAGTGTTCTATGGTATGTATATTACTGTAATTATAAAATAGCAGTGGGTGGGGTCAGACTGGTTATTTATTTCATTTCTTAGAAGGATTCAATCACGATTAATTTTGTAATATGAATGATTCAGTCGCCGTTTGATTCATAGAAACCTAATAACTTTAATAAATGATTCTTTCCAATTCAAAGAATCAAAGCGTTTTTTGATGAAATCACGTTTCATTCACCATTGTAATAGCATTGCGCATTCTCTTTCATTCAAACATTCTTGTTTCTATGCTGGTTTTGATTCAATCATGTTCATGAATATAACAAATCTGAGGCCTATTTCACAAAGCAAAAAAGTTTGCAATTACAATGATTTTCTTTGTGATTGCCGCATTTCTACAAATGTTTGTAATTTTGATTTCCAAAAACCTCAGGGCAGTGAAATCTCAATTTATACTTATTTACAAACTATTTTACATTATACAATTGTGTGTAAAAAAAATGTATGTTTAAAACGCAGTTTTTCTATTTTCACAAAAGGTTGACTTCAGTTGAGGAAATGTTTGTAAGTTACAACTTTAATTCCAGTGGCCCAGAGGTTCTGAATTTCAAGAAACTGCATGATTGTTGAACTTTTTGTTACTGGTTAAGGCACGTTTTATTTGTGCGGTTCGTTTCGTTGCCGAGTTGTTAGGACAGATGGTTTAGTTATACATCAAGTATAACTGCCGAAAAATTGTTTTCCCCAGCCCAGAAATTCGAGCAGGGATCTCCAGCTTTGAAGTGCAATGCACCTTACCGATTGTCTATGATGTGAGTGAAGGGCGCCTCCGCGCAGAGAAACTGCATGGTGGTATATTTGCAGCGGTCTGCAATGTCTTGTGCAGTGAGCCTTCGCCCTTCCGTGTAGAATCAACTAGGTTAGGAGTTAAAATGGTGGAGAAAACTAAACGATCTTTCTTTCAAGGGCAGCTGTGTTGTTCGTTTTGTCTCCCCCAAGGCCATGAATTGTCATTAGGTCGAAACCGTCCACGTGCGCAGGTAATCTGCGCACTACTGACAACATGTAAATGGACGTCACCGGGAGGCGCATTTTTCTCAGGAATGTCGTTTAAAAAAACTTGAAACAACTACTTTGCAAATGACAATAGTAAGAATATCATAAATAAACGATATTAGGCAGATAAAAAAATTCAATATTTTATGAAACAGAAAACTTCAGGGATCCACAAAAGTTATTCCTCCCGGTGACGTCATCTGCGCATCTCATGCCAAACAGCTTGATAGCATTGATGTCCCTACTTCACCGGTGAATTTAGCCAAAGTTCTTGAGATTGGCGTTCTGCTTTACAACTTGCTTATTTACTAATTATTTAACACTTTTTTTACAATAGCGGTAATTCCAGTGCTTGATTGTTTGTGAAATCGCTTTTTCGTGAGGTAGGTAAAAATTTATTGCGTTTGTAATCACAAACATATGTAATTACAAACTTCTTTGTGAAATAGGCCTCAGGTGGTGAATCGGTTCTTCTTTCATTCAAGGGACTTCAATTAAAAAAATATATTCAACCAAAGTCGAATCAACAATAGCCACTACCCGTCTGGGCGGCTGACTTAAAGGTCAGATGAGTCGGTCATTAATAAGAAGAGCACTAATAGTTATTACTTTGGTGTACAGGCATTGTTGTTTTGAGCTGCTGATCCATCATGCTACCCATTACCCATTTGAACCATTATGCTGTGAGTTGGTTAGAGTTTAAATATTTTGTGACCTGCTGAGAGCTGTTGTTATGTTTTCCACTGAAGTCTCGTCACGGTCAGTCAGCTGCCTCGGATTTCAGTCCGCTCGGAAGGAAGCATATTGTATAGGCTTGGTGCTCGACCACCACATTGTAGCTTTTAGGCCTTCGCTTAGGGGTGACGAGCAGCAAAGTGGTCCCGTCGAGTGTTTCGGTCAATTTCGCAAGTTCAGGTTAAATGGCCAAAGTGGTCAAGGTTTACTGCTACGAATGGCACTTTTGGCTGCATCAAGCGCAAAATTCAACAACTGATGTGCTCTGGAGCCAGCCTCGACGATTCTAAAGGTCAGGCACATCGTCTAATTTTCGCCGGCCGAAAATGACTCCTGCTCAGTAGTTGGGCATCTTTTTAATTCGATTCAACTTTTTACTTTGATCCCGAATGCCGTAGACTGATTGCAATATCAGACTTGGGAAATATATGAATAGGACGCAGTTGGAAGTATTCTTTACCTTTTGTATGAATAGGACGTATTTGGAGTATTCCTTACCTTGTATACCACGGTGAACCTTAGCATCTCAAGAAAGTCACATTCGGGGCTACACTCGGCCCCTATTGCCTCAAAAACTGGAATCCGTTGCTAGTATTGAACCCGCGCCATGCCAGGGGGCGCTTAACCCCCTAAGGGTTTTCGATAATAGTGGATAAATGGTAGCGGGCAGTGCCTCAAACTTGGCACAGTTGTTGGGTTATCATTTACTCACATTGAGTAAGCTTTCAATCTCAAGTCATCTCAGGTCAGGTCACCACTCACCAGACCACGTCACGTGACCCCGCCCCCTAAAAAGTATCCTGTCATACCACAGCCACAGTTTCTGGCCGATTGGTTTCAAATTACAGAATTTCATAAGGTCATAGGTACCTACAATTCGTAACTCAGAATGTTGATATATGTGACCAAATGTCGATAGGTACATACTTACCTACCATTTGTATATCACATATTTTATCTATATATATAGGTATGTGACCCAAGTTCGAGTCAATGTCGTAACCTCTCCATTAGACGTTTTCACAAAGTACTTCATTTACCTGGAAATTGGGGCGTTTGGGGCGTTTGGGGCGTTTGGAGCGATTGGGGCGATTGGGGCGTTTGGTTTAAATGGGGGATGGGGTTAGGGGCTAGTGTTAGAACTATGGCCACGTGACACAGTGTTAGGTCCAAAATGTTTTAATTCCAAAATGCTAAAATTCCCAAATTCTGCCCCAGATCCCATATTTAAACCAAACACCCAAATCGGCCCAATCGCCTCAAACGCCCCAAGCGTCCCAATTACCCGGTAAATAAAATCCTTCGTGAAAATAGCTATTATAAGTCAATGGGGAAACATTCAAATGGTTCCTATACTGAGGATACGTAAAATATCTGTCCAATTCCTTCTGGATCATGTTATCATAGGTTATTATTGATAGACCAGGTGCAATTTGTGAACAGTGACCCCTCAAGGCAGAGAGATTATTGCACACAAGTGACTTGAAAAAATAAAAAAAAAAAAAAAAAAAAAAAAAAAAAAAAAAAAAAAAAAAAAAAAAAAAAGAACAAAAAAAAAAAAAAAAAAAAAAACAAAAAAAAAAAAAAAAAAAAAACAAAAAAAAAAAAAAAAAAAAAAAAAAAAAAAAAAAAAAAAAAAAAAAAGAACAAAAAAAAAAAAAACAAAAACAAACAAAAAAAAAAAAAAAAAAAACAAAAAAAAAAAAAAAAATAAAAAAAAAAAAAAAAAAAAAAAAAAAAACAAAAAAAAAAAAAAAAAAAAAAAAAAAAAAAAAAAAAAAAACCAATATAAACAAACAACGTTAACCTCCATGCTTTCCCAAAGATCTCACATTCGCAGGTCCCATCGCGAGGTCAAGGGGTCCCTGGAAGCCAGAGCGGTCCATATTGGAGTTCAAGAGGGGCCTCTGAAGGCCAGAAAGGCCATCTGAAAGCAAAGGGAGGTACAGAGGGGACTATGGTCGGTCAGATGTGAGGCCCCTGGAGGCCATGATATGTGGGCCCTGGAGGGCCAGATGTGGGCCCTGGAAGCGCGCAGAAGGCCCCCTGAGGCCAGAGGTGGTCCTATGGGAGGTCAGAGGTGCCCTGAAGTCCAGATGCGGCACCTCTGAAGCCAGGGGGAGGTATAGGGAATTCTATGCAGGTCAAGACCCCTTCATTGATGGAGCCCCTCTTCAAAATGGATGCCCCCTAAATTTTCGATTGCCCCCTGACAATAATATGTGTGCAGCCCCTCGACTCAATAGGTGTAAATGATTTACGCTCTATCACACGTGAAACTTCGGATACCTTCTTTTACATCGATTGAACTTTTTAATGAAAAATGAAGCAATTCGTTGGAAAAAATCGAGTATAAGGCGAGTTTAGTGATTTTGTGGGCAATTTGGCAAAAAATCATATATATATTTTTTTGTTAAAAACTTAAATTATCAGAACTGGCACCCATGTTGTATTCCTTGCTATTTGCTATCTTTTGACGTTTTCGGATTCCATTTTTTCCCCAAATATGGCGTGTACCGTTTGTTAAACGTTTGCTGATATTTGTGTAAGACTTGTGATGTGACGTCACAAAAAATTGCATATAACTACGAATTTTGTTGGACGAAATTTGCTTTTTTGTTTCACAAAAAGACGTTAATTCAACGAAGGAGAAGTAACCGAATGTTTTAAGATTTAGCTATCGGTTTTGAGTTATTAGGAGAAAAAATCATCAGGAGCGTTAATCGGTCCCACAGTCAATGGTGGGCTAATGCGAAAAACCGGGTAATCTTTGAAGCCATTGCGATACTATATATTAATATTTCCAATAATTTACAGGTGATGTTTTTGTTAGTAAAACCATATTTTCCGGGCCGACCAATAAAAATAAACTATTTTGCAAAGATCAGTTTCAACCTAACCAGCAGAGGGAAATCCATAGTTGTGTTCGGATGATATGGACATTTGCTAGCCGCAAGGCGATTATTCATCACGATCCGACAGACGGCTCCGAAGAACTGATCGCTCTTCACAGCGACCTTCGAGGTTCTGGCAGCATCATTGGAATGTCAAAACCATATAGGTTCGAAAATTTACCGACCGATTTTTTATATTTTGGCGATCTAAACGATTACGTAATATATGTTTCTTAATGTCGATCAACCCGATGTCTGAGCACTATCTCCACACCAAACCTCACCGCAATGTACTGCTTCCGTCTTGAGTACTTCACAAAAACAATCAGTGCCATGTAAAGCCGATGGGTTTGCCCACCCGGCAATGGTTTTGCCCACCTAGTTTTCCACATGGACAAAAACTAGTTTTACCCGCCCGAGTTTAACCATGGTTTAAACCGGGCAAAACTGGCCAGTGGGCAAAACTGTGCCAACCCTGGTTCAAAGTGAGGTCCTGTAACTGGAAAATCTGACCTTTAATGAACTCGGGTGACCTCAGTATTGACCTGAGCAAAAAACAAATTGAAATATTTCTAAATCATTTTGGACGATCTTTCAAGCGATATTTTAGTTTCCTGTCTACGTCCCATATAGGCAGGGTTGGTGCATACTAAGTGTAAACATGATAGGTATGTACAATCATAAAGCGGGCGTCAGAAAATACACTTTCATGTTTGCCCGGGGCCAAAACGGCCATTCTGCACAGAAGCTTTTCACTTTTGGCCCCTGGACAGGTCGTAGGGGCCCCTGGTTAGACCGAAATGGCCCCAGGGCGAGTGGGAAGGGCCCTAAACATGCCGAATGGGCCCCTATCTAGCACAGAGGAGCCCTTCAGGTCACGGGGTCACGGGGTCACGGGGTCACGGGGTCACTTTGTTTCGGCCAGATTTGGCCCGGCGCCACCGAAACCGTTTTTACCAGCCCTGCCCATAGGAGCCGAGTTCGAAGGGGGCGTCTAGCCCATCCCCCTCCCTTTTTCACGGTGAAGGTGACGCCGAGCACCGGCACGGCGCGGGCTTACGAAGGATTTCCATAGCCGCTCACATTGGCTCCGTTAAACGTCCAGCCTGTCTGCATAACAGGAGCGGTGTTCAATCGGGTGGGCTTATTTATCGTCAGTTATAATAACTGACGATACAAGAAGACAAAATATTTTGTCTTCTTGTGTTCAAACTGAATGCATAGCGCTAGTGCTCTGCATTGATTTGCATGGCATGCATGCAGCAATTCAAACATAGAATATCTTCGTTCATTTCACATTGGATATAGAACATACCTATATGTAGGACGTTATAAATCGGAGTTATTCTTGATACAATACAAACAATCGGAGTTATTCTTGATACAAAACTTACATTCGGACCACACGTAGATAGTTCATAAAGAAAATCAAATAGAGCTCTTGTGTATCTCATCGATCATTCCAAAAGCCAGCCCAGCGGACACTCCAAATGATCGATCCGTCATCGCTCCTACTGTGCGTACGTTCGCTCCATATTCGAATATGCTGCGTATTTGAGGAGGCCGGCCGCTTCATCCCAATATCATTCGATTGGACAAGGATAGAGCATAAGTTTTTCATGTGGCTCAACGCTCAGGTGCGCTCCCAATCGTCGTCGCTTTTGTATTGCGACTTACTGAAACATTTTAACTAAGTGTCTGTCTCTGCGCGTAGAACTCAATACGATATCATGTTTTTGCGTAACGTTTTCACCGGCGAAGTCCGTTCATCACTTTTATTAGAGTCATTCTCACTCAATGTACCCTGCCGCGCCACCAGACAACAACCTCGAACCCTTTTCAACATTCCATATGCTTGGGTGTCCAACGTGAGAGAAGGTATGTTTGTGAGACTACCCAGACTGACGAATAGGCTCGTAGTGAAATGTTCCACGGTGGACCTGTTCTCAGACACTCTCTTATCATTCCGTGGCAAAAGTAAGAATTCATCATGTGACTTCATTGAAGTAATGTAGACTAATGCGACAATGTATTTTCGTTTTGTCAATCGGAGTCAAAATTGACTGGTAACCTGTGGGTAACTATGTTACCTTGTATTTACATTGAAATTTTAGCTCGTTTATTTGTATTTATATTTTCGTCCTTCATTTCAGGTTATTTTATTTTATAATTTTTATTTTTGTTTTTACTAATTTAATCCCATATCCATTTTTCATTTATAATGTACCTATTATCTTAAATCAATTTGTGGTTGTTCACGCGAGCTTTTTAATCATCGCTTTATTAAAGTATAGGGGATCTTTTACAGTGATCTTTTAAGTATGTCAATGCTGTTGTTTTATCTATGTGACTTCGCCCATTAACGGTTTATCCCGTCGGCGATTATGCCAAATAAATACAATAAAAATAAATAAATAAATTTGACATCTCTCTACATTTCGATTTTGGAAGATGTGGAGAGTGGAATCATTCGGCTTTGCATCTGATTACAACGATTTGCACGCACTTACTACAATGTTTCTAAAAAAGGTACTATTATTGACTGTTCTATACCAGGTTCGTTCATGCCCGTCGCCAACGATGGATGAAGACACACAAGGTTCTATCATGTTCCCACTGGTTGTGAGCCCGGAACTCCCTGCGCTGGTGACCGCAATGTCTTCTGCTTATCTCGTGCACTGCTTCAATAAAGCGGGCTGCGGCCTTATTTAAAGCCTCATAAGTCAGCGTGGTCGCCACTGGAGATGCTGGCCACCTGACAGCGGCAGGTCTTTATTCGGGCGGCTCGGATCAGCTGACCTCGCCCAGCCAGCAGGGCCGCGCGCAGGCTAATGACATGCAGCCAGCACCAGGTTACCGACCCCTGTCGATAAAACTCGGCTACTGCTGTCCGAGACTCACAAACTCGCCGTTAACGAGACAAACCCTGCGGAGAGCACGTCAAATCGGCTGCTGTCTCTAACTCCAATGGCACTGCCTGCAGGCCTCGCCCTCTGCCGCGTTACTCTTAATGGTGTTACGACCATTACTGTACGACGTTAACGGCCGTGAAACGACCAAAGTTATGTGGCCTATCATGTCATCCTACCACCAGCTTCTGCTCTGCGTGCTAAAGTGCATGGCGCCCATGTGCTAGACATCTACAAGGACACGCGAAACGAATGACATGGCGGTTAAGGTCAAGGCAGCGTTTCTGCTTTATGGTACTTTAACTGCATTCCAGAGAAACTGCGCAGTGCGCATTTTCCATGGCGCTTCCGTCAACTTCCTGTCGCCACCAGCCCCGGTGGCCTCTAGCCGTTCCCTGGCATGGTCCGTGTTTCCGTGTGGCAGCTCGTTACGCAGTGACGACGTGAAGGCGTGACGTTCGTGACTTGACGTGACCCCAGGTGGCACGACTGCAGGGAGGTGGGGTTATGACCTTGGACTGGGTCGTGGTGACAGCACAATACATGGGGTCGGTTGCCTCGTCATCAGGAACGGAAGGGGTGTCTTCCAGTACTTCGCACGCTGTGATTGGAAGATGAGCTGGACTTGGATTGGATGCATTGGAAGATGTACTGGAAGGATCATGCCAGGGCCTCGGCTAAGAAATTCTCACTGGGAGGGAGGGGGCAATAAGAAAACATGATGTTAAGGCATATGTTTAGCACAGGCACGCAGTCAGGATTTTGATCAGGGGAGGGGGACGTCAGTGGTAGAATCATATTTCGCTCCTCAGCCAAATGTTGTTGACCGGGTTGGGAGGGTAGGATCGGGTCTTAAGCAGAATCGCATTTTATCTAGTGTAAACTGTAAAAGCTCAGGGGACGGCCCCAACCGAACTCGTCTCCATAGGTATTAGGCAGAATCCACAAATGCAGTTAGATTGCTCGTCTAAATATATGTTGAAATTGTCCCATTGCTCATTCAAACAATAGCCGTTTTCACGATGGATCATTTTGCGCGAAATGTTTTAAAACATTTTAAAATGTTTTCAAATGTTTTGGCAGTAGCCGTTTTCACGATGGACTAATTTGCGAAAAAATGTTTTAAACCTCGCCCTACGGGGCCGTAGGGTGAGGGTTAAAAATGTATCGCAAATTAGTCCATCGTGAGAACGGCTACTACCAAAACATTTTAAAATATTTTAAAATGTTTTAAAACATCTCGTGCAAAATAATCCATCGTCAAAACAGCTAATGTAATCATCATCATTTATTTCGTTTGGCGCTTCATATATGACATAGCTTTTTAATCCAAGTGTCTTGACAGTGAGAACAATAAAATCAGCATAATCGCATACAAACCTAAGCAGCAATAAAGCATGTAACATACGCATTTACACTACGGCTAAAATTACTGCGTAAAATAACTGCGGCTAACTCGCACTCAACCACTTTCTGCAGCGCCTACGACACATAGCCGACGTCCGCGACTCTCGCACATTCGCTGGGGCGGAGTTCTATAGAGCAGCCCCCACCAGTGACGGTTGACAGCACTCTGGCGTTTGGGTGTCAAAAACCTACTAGACCATAGGGTTACCGTGTTAAATCGATGATTTTCAGACGAGGCTGGCTCGTAACCTATGGGACATATTGTAAATCCGACTTCTGGACCAGATAGCTATCAGCTTTATCTACAACGTTTCTGTTTATAATTTTTCGATATTCTGGGCACAAAGAAGTTAAATGGGCTTGGGGGTTAAAAATATCGGAACGCCCAATGCCGACTATGGCGTGGCATGGATGTGGTGACTGCAGCGTCGTCTATATGCTTTTAGAAGCGCCACCTAGGCGCTTTGTTGTTTTGATTGCCTCTGCCAAGTGCCACTCAAGGTACTGAAATATATACTGTCTTGACTAAGCTGCAGTAGATTTGCTGGAATTGAATTAAATAAATAAAGATTTAGATTATGGAAATTTAAGATATTTATGCAAAACAATGCTGTTAATGTATAATAGACAGAACAATTACCAGACAAACTATATCTTGTCTAATTCATTTGGGGGATATATCCCTTACTGTTCTACCCGTTGTTGTATTACCCTGTTATAGAGCACATGCCCGATAACTGAAAAATGTACGGACGTGGCTGTGGTTCAACCACAAACTTCTTTGGAGGTGGGGGCGCTGAACTTGCCTGGTGAATTCACCTGAGATACACTAGTCAAAATTTGTACTTAATAAGATGCGCAATTCATGTCGAAGCAGCTGTGTCAGAAACGGTGGTGCTGCACGCCGCTAATTCTTAAAATTCTCACTCCCTCTCCCATAGGCGTAGGAGCCGGGGGAGCAGGGGGTAAATGCCCCCCCCCCCCAAACATTTTCGGATTTTTACATTAACGCCTAATGGAACGTTGCATGGAAAGAATGACTTCAAATAAACTTTGCCCCCCCGCCCCCAACTTCAAAATGATTCCTACGCCCCTGCCCTCTCCCCATTCAACGATCTACCTTGCTCGGAACGACACGACTATGATTGCAAAAGCAAACAAAGTCAGACAAATTTTGGAACAGTTCTTCAAACCAACGTTTTTAAACGTTCTGGATGCGCCAAAGGGTCAAGGGCTTAATTAGAGCAATCCCTTAAAATTCCTTACACAATCAAACAAAAACATACGTTAATTATTTTGCGAGACGTTTCATTTTCGACTGAAAAACTATTTCATTCAAGGACGTATGCCTACTTTTTAATGTCAAATATATTTGTATTACGGTAAGAAGCTATCGGTTTGAATATTGGATTACGATCGAATTCACGTCTGGACCCCTTAAGTTGAATTTTTACTTATATTATATTTTACACATTGCTTTGTTTGGATACCCATAAACGATCGCATCTTAAAACAGATTGAAGAAGATGTTATCTAGAATGGCGAGACAATAAATCCCAACGAACAATGTAAAATGGTTATCGAGACTCTGTTCAGCAGCTGCTATCAGCACGCACGGGCTGTTTTCTATTGGCCAACGCTAACGATATATGCTAGCTTTATAACATATAAGGCAATGCTTCTAGTAACGAAAGGCTCTCTGGCGAATACCGATAATTGTGTGATGTCATACTGATCTTGGCGAATTTGGAATATCTCAGCAACCAATATGTTTGTTTGCATTATGAAATGTTATGCTTTTGCGTTGAAAATATATTAGCCCTTTAGACGATGGATTATTTTGCGCGAAATGTTTTAAAACATTTTAAAGTGTTTAAAATGTTTTAGTAGCAATTGTTTTCATAATGGACTAATTTGCGAACAAAAAACTCGCCCTACGGGACCGTAGGGCAAGGGTTAAAACATTTCTCGCAAATTAGTCCATCGTGAAAACGGCTACTACTAAAAACATTATAAAAATTGTCTTAAAACATTTCGTGCAAGAATAATCATCGTGAAAACCGGCTATTGTTGATGAATTGATTGATTGATTGAACTAGAGTGAATCTGGAAGAAATTAAGTACCTAATGAATAATTTCAGAAAAATATGTTCTATGCACCAGTGTCAACAGC
This sequence comes from Semibalanus balanoides, assembly GCA_014673585.1. Lineage (NCBI taxonomy): Eukaryota > Metazoa > Arthropoda > Thecostraca > Balanomorpha > Balanidae > Semibalanus > Semibalanus balanoides. The sequence continues at coordinate 56,507 of VOPJ01012836.1, forward strand.
TCCACATCATCACATGATAGATGTGAGTATGCACACTCCCATTAATTGTTAATTAAATAGCCGATGCAATTTGTAACTCCTCATAAAATTATCGTACTAATCGGTGTAAATCCAACCCATGCAATAGGTAGGGGAGAACGGGGCACGTTCTGTCACGGGGCACATTATGTCAGCGGGGTTTCCTCGTGAACTATTCACCGCCAAGGTATATTGTTGTTTTCTTAACTATGTCCTTGTACTTGCAGTGGCCGGGTACTATCAAAAAGCAAACAAAACAGGCCTGCGACCAGATTGCCAATTAGGAAAAAGTTGTTTTTTCAACATTAAATCCAAACTGTTTATAAGTGAATAAATTTTGAGTTTGTTGCCATTCAGATTAATGTATGAGGTCTTTGAATGCTGTAATTGGCCTATAAGGAAAATTTCGAAACAGTTTGCTTGAGGCGTTATTCTGCCCCATTCTCCCAAATGTTTTAAAAACGAAAGAAGTGTGACCTGTGTCGAGTGGGGCAGGTTCTGTCACCCAATCTGGGCAGGTTCTCTCACTGAATCTGTTCATGATTCCTAGTCGTATCGCTTATAAACGACCATAACAATGAATTACCTGTTGTTACAATATGACACCACTCAAGCCGTAAACGAATACGGTGGTGCCGATTGCAGTTCACGAGCGGACAGAATTACGTTACCTGCGGGGGCACCATTCTGCCCCCCAGAGATCTCGAGAAGCCGCTAGGCCGATTCGATGGGAAGAACACCATTCGATTCGTCGCGGTGACAAAATATTTATTTTTACCCCGGAAATTGCTTTTTGTGCTTCAAAAATGGTGGCGGCTAAGGGGCAAAACCACATTCGGAAATATTGGAGTGTTTTTGAAAGGTCCATCCCCTGTTAAAAGCCAGTCATTCGACGATTTTTTATGCAAAAAGCATTTTGAGCTCTAATATCATGGTCTTTAATGTATGAAAGCGAAAGTTCCAAAGAAATAAAATCATAAGGCGTACTCAGGACTCTGATTCGTGCATAGGTAACCAAGGAAAAACGCAAAAAATGCGGTTGGGATCGTATTAATAGCCGTCATTTTCACACTATTGATGGTGGCGATGAATTAAATCCTCTCTCCCCCCTGCAGGGACACCAACAAATGACCGTTAAGGATACAGGAAGTTGCCCCATCAATGGACAGAATTGCCCCCATAGGTGACAGAAACGTGCCCCGTATATGGACAGGTTCTCTATATCTATCTCTTCTCTATCATTTTATCGACACTGGTGTCGAAAACAAACTTGAGAACCACTTGAACTCCTGCTAAAACGAGTGAAGCGCTTTTAATGTATGTAAACAGTATTGGAAGGATAGCAATCACCAACTCTGAAAAGTTTGCCCGGCCAGGGCCAATTAGCAAAAAAAGGAACAGAACGTGCCCCGGTCTCCCCTACCCCTTGCGATGGACAGTGGTATCTCTTGGAAGGAAAAACGAGGCACCAAAGCTAAGAATAGCTGTTACCTGCTTGTTGCTGTTGATTGCCGATTACCGTACAACTTATCTCGCATATTATGGGTAGACGTTGATAGCTGAAATAGATGTTATTCGTTTTGTGCATTTTCTAACTTTTGAATGATGCTCATACCATGTTAACGTGGCATATTGCTTTAGAAACGAAATACACGAAACTCAGGCCGTCGTTCTACCAAGCATGGGACTGATATCGGCTTAACGTAGGCATGTTTTCGAAAGACCCATTCATTATCGGTCGTGTCGGCCAAATGCTGGCACACAGACCTAAATATATTCGTCGAATATGCGGTGAAATGGATCATATATCAAAATATGGCTGTGGGGGACGAGGGCACCTTTGGGGGGCCAAGGGCCACCCCGAGGAGGCAAACAGCTAAAACTTTACGAAGGAGAGAAACATTGCTTCGCTGATATTCCCCCTGATTTGTCGTGTGATGTGATTAGGGTGGTTTTGGGTAGTGCATGTTCCTATAGAACCAACGAATTTCGTAGAAGCTTGGTTTCCCACGAATCACCGTGGCTGAAACCATGGTATAATGGGTGTCCACTAATTATTGAGAATGACTTTGAAATGCTATAACTTCTCCTTATACTTCCACGGAGCTTCATCAAACTTACAACACTGGAACATTGGGTCCCTTGCTACAGTATGCCATTCAGTGAACCTTATGCAGCGGTCCATTGGGGTTTGCGGAGCGCACGTGCAGACCGACCCCCTGCATCATAGTGAGCGGAACCTCTGGGTCGATTTTATCAAGGCCATGATGATGATTCTTTTTAAACGTGCTTCAGAGGCTGCCACCCAGCCTNCTGGATCCGCCAGTGAATGTAAGGAGGATGTCGCATGCTCCGCGGAACCATGAATTTCGGTGACGATGCGTATGTGCAGTCTGTTTTGAGAAGGACAGCGGCAAAATAACGCGTTCAGTTCTGGGAAGGATGCATCGCCTTGCCAAAAGGCGATATTACCAACCAGGTCATCAGCGGGTCCCAGTGGGTATTTGTGCAACATGCAAACTAAAGCTCGTAATTGCTGAGTCTCTCGTGTCGGAAATGGAGCTGTATTATTTTTCCCATTTTATTATGAAAAAAGTAATATTGTGGTGCCTGAGAGGAACAATATCTGGTTTTCGATAGCTCAAAAATAAATCATAAAAAAATTAACGCTGCCGGCGATACCGCTTGTGGCACTGTGCAGTCTTTGCTAACATGTCCTCGTAGCTACGGCCCTGAGCTGAGCGGCGGTGCATCGCTGCACTCGCACGGAGCGAGCGCAGAGCAGACTGACCATATTCTATGACCGTGAGACTGGCCTGACCCTGACCGAGCTCCCGATAGCCCCGCCCCGCCCAGCACGCCGAGTGCGTACGGCCTCTGGCAGAAGCTGCTCCCTGAACCGTGAGCCGTGCTGCTCCCTGAACGGGAGCAGCACATCACACTGGTTAGAGGCTAAATAATGCAAACTCCCGTAAACTCATGCCAATTTGTGTCCTTTCCTGAGCTTTGTCTCTACTGGGACTCGTTCCATGTCTTTTTTTATAAATTTAGTCCGAATGTTTTGTATGGATGGATTTCCGAAGTCAGGACCCGCGCTAAGCAGAGCTGTTGCGCAGTGCCCTGACCCACCATCCCGATCGTACAATTCCTGTTTGGTCGGCCAGAATTTAGAACGAAAGTTTTACTTGGTGGCCCGACATACCCTGACACGGTCCGCCCCGCTCACTGACCTCACCCTGACCTTCAGTGCGACTGCTGCCAACCGACCGCAGGCCATCCCAGTTCGGAGAGCAAAATAGCGAGCGGCCGAAGTGACTCGAACCCGGGCTGCCATTACGGGATAGGTCAGAAGCCCAGCGCTCTCTTCGGCCGACTGAGCTAGCAGGGGGGACATTAATGGTGTTGTAGAGGACTGGGCCAACAATCTAACTAGAAAATTTAACCGTTCCAACGCAAGGCTTTGCCAACAAATTTGCCAAAACACAGATCCGTAGAGGGGGTTGGCGGGCGGCCGGCGGCTGCGCGGGCCGGTCGCGATGGTTCGATCGGGGCGGTTCAATTCGGAAGCGGGGGAGGTGAGCCGTATGCAGCTATTGAAGAGCGATTCACCACTATCATGTTGATTACTGCTTATATTCACAGCATGAAGGTTCAGCTATCAGTTGGAGATTGTTCTACAGGCTGTAACGAGTTTGAACATGTATCATTTGCCAGCTAATCTGCTCTAACGTAAGCGGTAGCATCGGTCATCCGAAAATTTCCGATATTTGGACAAAAATGGACTTTGCAAAAAAAGCCCTCGACAGATTGCAAAAAGAAATATATATCTGAGATCCTCATGCGGTAAGCTTTCGGATGGCATGACTCTCGTCTGTTGAGCCCTCCGACCCTTACTAACGAACCGTGCCAGAGTAGAGCGGGCGGAACACGGGCGATCACGAACGATCTGCGTTAATGTCACGTACCGTGAAGTGAACGTTACGCACGCTGAGTAAGGGCGGAACACGGGTGATCACGAACGATCTGCGTTCATGTCACGTACCGTGAAGTGATCGTTACGCACCCTGAGTAGAGCGGGCGGAACACGGGCGATCACGAACGATCTGCGTTCATGTCACGTAACGTGATGTGAGCGTTACGCACGCTGAGTAAGGGCGGAACACGGGCGATCACGAACGATCTGCGTTCATGTCACGTACCGTGAAGTGAGCGGTACGCACCCTGAGAGAGGGGGCGGAACACGGACGATCACGAACGATCTGCGTTCATGGCACGTGCCGGGAGGTGAGCGTTAGAGGACACTCACCGGTAATCGCAAAGGCGAAATCCTCCATGGTGGCGACACTGGTAGAAAACACTGCGTGGGCGTGTTGCGTCGCGCTCACGCACAAACAAACTGGCGCGACTCCGCCGGCGGGCCAGTATCGCTCGCCGTTCGCTCGACGCGCCTCTCGCGGCGGGGAGCTGCGGCCGGCCGCCGCTGGCTTGTGTCAACGGTCACTTGACCGCTACGAGCCGGCTGAGGCCCGGCCGGTCTGCCGCCTGACGGCCTCCGCCCGATCAACCCAGCTACTGAGGCACCAGCGGGCGAACGCATCTCAGCCGACGATGCCGCGCCGTGCTTGGTAATGACAACCGCTGAGGCCGGGGATGTTTTGGGTCTCCAAAGCGATATTAATTCGGATTCTAGAGTCCGTAGCGACCGGGTAATCAAGTTCATGACTAGGGAACAATGTGACATATCGATCTGGCCAATATTTGCCTCGAAAGCCTATAACATATTATTTATATTATGATATTTTACTGCTTGATTTTCTATTGTGCCGTCGGCGCGGGCAGGCCGGCGGCCAGGCGGCGGGCCGTGGACCGGAGAGTAGAGCGGCGACTTTTTCACTTGCAACCTGCAAATTCCCTGCAATACTGTATGGCGATGTTTGGTCATCGGAACTGCGGTGTTCTTTAGATAGACTTCACTATAGGGATGTAACGCATTCTTAAATATTACATGAAATAGCATTTAATGTTTGCGTTGTGTTGTAGCTCGTTACGGGTACGTGATGCTACATTAAATGTGCACGTGCAGCTCTCCCTCTGCGTCTCGGCTCGTGAGGCCGTCGACGAGCCGGCCTCTATGCGCTTGCGCATGCATGCGTAATACGACCTGCTCGGATGGCTCAGATTCGCATGCTGTCCGTGAGTCGCCAGCCCAGGCGGTCACTGGCGCCAGGCGTGACTACGGGCAGCTGCAGTCCTATACCCACCGGTGTCGATTTGTATACTTTGGGGGGGCACCCCAATGATTTTAAATTTTAACATTAGGCCTATGGCGTTGCATGGTAAAAATTAGATTAGTATCTATAAAGTTAGCATTGGGGGGACAACAATGAATTTCAGAAATAACGTCCCTCTCCTATCCGTTGCATACTCGTTCTGAACTTGGGGGCTCTGTGGCCTCAGGTCCCTCATGGCGGATACCCAGAAGTGTTGATTTTTGGGACAGTTTGGTGGGCCAAAATCCGCAAAAATTGATCGCATAATTCTGAAAACTCCATCGGCATTCGGCTTGCTTATGGCATCAATAACTGATTTAAGAAACAACTTTCTCTAGTAAAAGTTGCTTAGTTTTACACAACTCAGTGAAATGTGGTCAAATTTGCGCCGATTTTGGGTGGTTTGGGGGGGGCCATGGCCCCTTTGGCCCCCCCTGGATCCGCCCTTGCCTCAGGTACTTGGATGACCACGAGCCGCCACTAGTGGTTACTTGTTGTGTCAATTGAGAGCTATTCAAGCTATTAAAGCTCAGAATCGATCTCGGAGTCGGAGTCAGAGTCGGAGTCGACTCCGGATGGTCATAGTCGGAGTCACCTGAAAACTGATCAACTCCGCAGCCTGCAGTGTGGACATTGTCTTCATGCTGGTGTCCAGCTGTCAAGGTCAGGTCACATAATGTCAACAAATTGAATTGATAGCTCTAGATAACAAGGCATATTTGCATATAATTTTGTCACATATTTTTTTTTTTTAGTCTTGGCAAACATTTTTCCATCCAAAACTTCTTTCACCAGTGTTGTGTTTAATACAGTGTTGTATAATGCACTACAGTGTCGGCATGTAATTTTCTGCATCTGTTCATTAATAGCAAAAACAAAATCGAAATAGGTATGACGTCATGAGTTGCCATATTTAGAGAATCATAAGCAAGTACAAAATAAAGATTTTGTTTTTAAATCAGGCTTCGGTATTGCTCATATGCGGTCCTCGAACATGTCGTCCGTGTGTTGATATATGGATTTTTATGATGTGGGCATTTTTCATTTTCTGAGAGCAAAAATACTTTTGTATTTTGGGGGTAACAAAACAACACTTTGAAAATCGGAGATAGCTCTTTTGTAGGACCTGCACCTAGCTATCCTTTGAAGATTGTATCACATTGTTATCAATAGGGGGCATTTGGAGGGCCAGTTAAGTTTGGATGTTTTTACTGTCAAATTTGTGTATAGTGACGACACTAACTTTCCTTTATCTAAACAAATTGGATAAAATTGTTTCATTTTTGCCCAGAAAATGTAACATTATTTTGGGAGAAGATATCACAAGTTTCACGTTGATAACGCAATTAGGTTTTGAGCTATCGCAAAATTTGTCATGAAGGGCAATATTCCCTCCCCCACTGGTCATTGGTGGATTAACACAAGCTCCCTCACGCTAACTATTTTTTGCATTGCAACGAAAAATAAACGGATTTTGTAGAGATATATTTCATTAAAGGAAATAGTTAACCTTCAACATGGGTTTTGAACTGAGATAGCAGTTTTGTAGGCCGTGTTAAAAAACTGTACGTTTTCTGTATTAAAAAGGCTCTCCAGACGAATATATTTTACCTTTTTGTCGAAGGATGTGGGCCATAAAATAAAGAATTGTCAAGAATGTGGACCCTTCGGAAGGCCATACAGTAATCTTACGCGACCTAACTTTCGAATCTGATTGGCTGAGCCATTCGATTATTTGCGTTTGAAGTGCAGAGTACGCATATAGTTTGGTTTAAATAAATAAATGTACGTACTTCTGTCCTGAATCGGCGCGATGTATGGCTATTTTTGACAATATGAAAAGAAGTTGTAATTTAAAAATATAATTCAGATCGTTTTGAACAAAAACAACCAAGGTGAACTATTTCCCTTTAAAAGTAACAAACGGCATCGTTCCGAGGTCCTGTGCCAACACGAAACACTGGGGTGATTTGAGGCCCCCCCCTCTAGATCTAAAACACAAACGTAGCGACAAGAAAAGAAAAAACGTCGTTTAGATAGCTCAAGACGCAGCTCTAATCGAAAGTAACGTTTTTTTAGTCAGATCAATGTTGAGGTCATCAGAGTAATCAAAAAGTCGGATTTCCAGCGTAAGGACTTTGTTCAGAACCATAGATATCTCGGCAACTATATAGCTAGGGACAAACGAGAAAAAGTGAACGGTCTTAAAAAAATACGATCACCAGCATGTTCTCAGATTTTAGATAAGGTCAATACTCTAGGTTTCAGAGGTCATCAAAGTTAAAAAAGGCTATGTTCGGCAAAGCAGTTTTTCGTATATAACATTTTACCGGACTTATATACGAAAATAATGTTGAAATAGTGTTGACCCCATCGTGTATGTCTCTTTTATAAAATTTACCTCAGGTTAAGGTAATTTGGCAACCAAGGTAGGTCATGCTGCATATGGGGCGACGTGGCTCGACGAGACAAACATATTTGTGTCATATAATCGTCTCTATCTTTATTATATCAAGAGTTATTAGCAAAACATTGCTAATGATCTCAGTTGACCTTAGATGAGCTTGTAGAGGTCACTGAGCAACAACTTCATCTGTGTCATCAAGATTGAGCTAAAATAACAGGATTCTAAAATAATTGGCCTAATCCAATGCATATTCTCAACCATTTGTGTATTTTCCAATTCACTTAAAATGTCAAATTGAATAAGTCTTAGTTCACCAATATAATCATACAAAAAACGAGATCAATGAATTGTAAGTACCACTACCCATGACCTAGCAAGATATCATATTATTTTAACCTTATGTTCAATACTGAGTTTCAAAATGTAAAATATTAAATTGAATATATTTCGGATACAATCTTCTTCAAGTTCAATAAATCAAATATCCACAACACATCGAACGCCACCAAACATCTGATAACGCATTAAAACACATGCCAATTCTCGTCGCGCTGGTCGCCGATCGCCAGGAGCATGTGTTCGCGCCGATCGCCAGGAGCATCTTCTATACATATAATCTTAAAACAGGCAGGTTAAGAGCAAAATAAGAGGATAAAAAAGGATAAATGAATTGAAAGTGGCACAAAATATTGTTTCTAAGCTTTTGAATTACCAACAACGATAAAACAACATGACACATCATAGCACATTCATACAAATTCAATGGTTCAGAACAATTTGTGTTTACATGGTGCACATAACAAAAGGACTTTACGATTGGCTCTTAAGACAATAATAATTGTATTATTGTATAATAAAATATTATTTGTCAAAAGGCCAACCAAAGCCCCATAAACTCCATATACTACGATATGCTATCCCATGATTGCCCACGACGCGATGTTAGTGTTTAATCTTGGAAAGCCTGGTCTCTGATATATAACGATTCTGCTATTTTTCGATTACGTTCATGATACTGCACACTTGTAAGGATTGTAGCTGTGATGCACTGAGAGTCAGGATGATGATTACGATGCTCGTTCTGGAAGTGTTCTCCCAAGGGCTGTCCATACGTTTGTTTTTGGCGTCTCGTAGATGTTCGTTATAACGGAGTCGTACCATCCGCCCCGTTTCTCCTATGTTAGGTCTTTCTTAATTATGAACGCATGTCAAGCTGTACAACGACACCGAGATGTGTGACACCTGCCTTGGAGACGCGAGCGCAAGCATGGCAAGCGTGCGCCCCCTGGACGGTGTGTGGGTTGAGACCGACGCGAACTAGCCTGACGTTTGATGGTGTTACCATTAGTCAAGGTTCACTCCTAGGTATTGTTGGTCGCTCCCACGGAATAACTGCCTGCACAGTGCGGCTAGGTGGTCATCAATGAAAGGCAAGAACCAATCCGGTTTACTGGTGTCCTGCTCCTACTAACTCTAAAATAAAACAAACGTAGGCAAAACAAACACATAACAAACTAGAACAAAAAAACACATAGAATCTGCCACCGATATCTGCAACATATCAACGACGCACACCCTTTATACGTTTTACCATCGAAAACATGAAAACAGTGGGTCAATCATCAAGATCCATTTTCTTGACACGGCAAATTCAACCGTAGAACAAGTGGAAAATACACCAACAGAATTACATCAAGCCCACGTCAGCAGGCAATCATACTACAGCCGACTCAGCCGCAGCAGTGGCAGACCAAGAGAGCAGTGCTACACTCCCAAATCAGACGAGCCATCCGTTTATCAAGCAACGAAAACGCACAGATCGCAGCATCAAATCGTATAAGAGATCTATTCACCAACAACGGATACAACAACAAAACCATCAACCATGCCATCAACAGCCTGCCTTGACTCCGAGACCTAGGGCTCGAGTTTAGTAGGAAGCAAGAAACCAGTAAGCCCGGATGGTTTGCTGCATTTCATTGATGACCACCTAGCCCAGCACTGTGCAGGCAGTTATCCGTGGGAGCGACCAACAATAAACCTAGAGTGACCTGGAACTAATGGTAACACCATCAAACGTCAGCTTAGTTCGGTCAGCTCTGAACCCACCACCCTGTCCAGGGGGCGCAACGCTGCCTGCTTGCGTCGCGGGTCTCAAGGCAGGTGTCACACATTGTGTCGTGTACAAGCTGCATGCGTCATATGTAAGAAAGACCTACATAGGAGAAACGGGGCGGATGGTACGACTCCGTTATAACGAATATCTACGAGACGCTAAAACAAACGTATGGACAGCCCTTGGGAGAACACTTCCAGAACGAGCATCGTAATCAATCAATCCAGCTCTCAGTGCATACAAGCTACAATCTTACAAGTGTGCAGTAATGAACGTAATCGAAAAATAGCAGAAATCGTTATATATCAGAGACCAGCTTCCAAGATTAAACACTAACATCGCGTCGTGGGCAATCATGGGATAGCATATCGTAGTAATATGGAAGTATGGGGGCTTTTTGGTTGGCTTTTGACAATAAATTATTTTTAATAACAAATAATACAATTATTATTGTCCTTAAGCCAATCGTAAAGTCTTTGTTATGTGCACCATGGTAAACACAAATTGTTCTGAACATTGAATTTGTATGAATGTGTATGAATGTGTCATGTTTGTTTATCGTGTGGTAATTCAAAAGTAGAAAACAATATTTTGTGCACTTTCAATTCATTTTATTCTTTTTATTCCTCTATTGCTTTGTTGTGAATAGTTCACCTTTACCATTGGGTTTTTGAGTTGAGAATAGCCAACTTGTGGGCCATGCTCGAAAATGACTTGTGACGCCTTTCACATTTTTTCAAAGAAACTCCTTATTATTTAATATTCAGTCCTAAAAGTCGAGACCGGGGTATACCCGGTACTTCCAATCGCTGATTGGCTGATTTTTGCTGATGTGACGCATGATTATGACGTAGAGATGACGTAGCTTTGGAAAAGTTTTTGATAAGAAACACTTAGTGCTGACTGGTACAAACATATTATTCAGTAGCCTCATTCCCCTGTATTGCAAGAATAAACCCTTGTGAGGATTTTATTGTGATTTTGATGCTTAAATCGTCTCAAACGTTTATTCTCAGTAACAATTCTCAAGATAAATTATTCAGACGTACCTAGTCTTACAGATGGGCCAAAATCGCGTTTCAAACTTGCTTGCTTCCTTGAGTGCATGGGTTTCAGCCTTCAGGAATATTCCTGTTTTCACTGCACTGATTATGCAAAAGAATACACTGATAATTTGTCGTAATGAATACATGGTATAGGCTAAGTTGAAATTATTTAACGCAACTTTCAACGTCCATAGATGAACCACGGAAACTTCTTGGATAAAACACAAATAACGGCAGAGAACATTCGTAATATTTGCGTTTGTTTTATCTGTGTGACTTAACAATTATAAAATAATTTAATTTCAGTCGTCGATTTAGCCAAATAAATAAATGAATAAGCACGTGATTGACTTTGAATTAATCTCCGTGGTTCTAACAAGCGTTGCATTTTCTCATGTCAACAAGTTATTTTAGCAGTACTGTCTTGTAATGCGCCACGGTCCCTCCAAATCGATGAACGTTTTGATGACATACGTGCTTCTTAAGAAAGCTGATTTCGCATTACTTTGAGGAAAAAAATATGAAATATCACCAAATAATTGACATTTTTAATTTGCTTTTTCCGCGTAATATAGGTTTCTTTGACTTTACTAGTAATATGATACGTAATTTCTTGCTTCTCTTCGTCATTTCTTAGTTTTTCCTCATTTTTTCAAGGTGAACTATTCCCTTTAACCTGCCTTTTTAAGATTATAATGTATAAAGATGCTCCTGGCGATCGGCGCGAGAATTGGCATGTGTTTTAATGCGTTATCCAGAATGTTTGTGGCGTTCGATGTGTTTGGTGGGATATTTTGATTTTATTGAACTGAAGAAGGATTGTATCCGAAATAATATTTATTTAATATTTTTACATTTTGATTGAACATAGGGTTAAAATAATATAATATCTTGCTAATCACATGTCTGTTCATACAAGTACTTCGTCATATAATTGTACCCATGACCTAATGAAATCCTGTAAGTTGAAAACCAATCGGCAACAAAAATATGGGTGTGGTATGACTGCAAATGTTTTTTAGGTTGGGTAACGTGAACTGGCCTGTAGACCTGACCAGTGACCTGAGATGACCCGAGATAAAATAATATGTGCGTAATTAATGCCCAAAAAGCTGTGTAAAAATTTGGCGTTGCTGCGCGTCGCCGTTTTCCCGCTTCTCCTAAAAACCCTGAGGGGGAAATAGACCCCCGGCGGTGCGTGTGTTAATAGACGTATGAAACGAGCGCTGTTTTTTATTCGTTTTGTTTTTGTCGCACGTCATGTGCTGCAGGCATGCACCGGTTGGGCCGGATTTCGATCTCTTTATCATGTTTGGCTCCACTCCTTACCTCTGGGCTAGAGGTTCTTGCCAGCCTCACCACTTGCTTGAGAGATTCTGAAACGGTAGTTATAATCTACATAATAAAGGGCAAATGGATAACCATTTGACCGTTATAGAATCGAAAACACTTGGTTATGGATACAAAACCCATACAATTTCTGAATCAGCATAATGACAGGAAGGTTTTGGACCCCCAAAATACATAATATTTTTACTATAACCTATCTGAGTCACCAAATGACCTTGACCTGAGGTCAAATTTTGAAAGACACCTTACCAGGTCATCATGTATATGTTTCAAAGCGCATAGACGAGACAAACACGATGGTGTTAAAATAATTGCTCTTTCCATTTTAGACAAGAAGTTATTCGGAAAACAAATTCTAACAAAAACTGCATTTTTTACCTTTGAAGCAGTGGCGGCTCGTCATAGGAGGCAACTGAGGCCGGGCCTCACCTATTATTGAGGAAGAATGTGCTGTGAAATATGCATCGGTTTGCATAGACAACAATGTGCGTGAGTGATTCACCAATTCTGGGCACATCGCAGTGCATTTCGATTATGACATAACACCAAATTACCGTTTTTATAGTAGTCTTCGCATCCACCGCCAAGCCACCGTTCACATACGTTAACAATAACTTCATTGACCGCTACGAGCCCGGCTGAGGCCCGGCCGGTCTGCCGCCTCGCCGCCTCCGCCCGTTCAACCCAGCTATGAGGCACCAGCGGGCGAACGCATCTCAGCCCGACGATGCCGCGCCGTGCTGGGTATGACAGCCGACTGAGGCCGGGATGTTTTGGAACTCAAACGATATTATTCGGATTCTAGGAGTCGTACGACGGCAATCAAAGTTCATGAACAGGAACATGTAATAAATCGATCTGGCCACATATTAGCTCGAAAACTATAATACATTATTTATATTATTATATTTGACTATCGTGCCGTCGGCGCCGGGCAGGCGGCGCGGCGGGCGGACCGTGGCCGAGAGTAGAGCGGCGACTTTTCAATTCCTTGCAAACCGTATGGCGATGTTTGCCTCCGATTGCGGTGTTCTTTTAGATAGACCTCACTATAGGGTGTAACACATTCTTAATATTACCGTGAAATTCATTTAATGTTTGCGTTGTAGTTCGTTACAAGTACGTGATGGCGGTGGTTGTTACATTAAATGTGCAGCTCTCCCTCTGCGTCTCGGCTCGTGAGGCCGCCGACTAGCCGGCGTCCAGGCGCTTGCGCATGCGTAATACGACCTGCTCGGATGGCTCAGATTCGCATGCTGCCCGTGAGTCGCCAACCCAGGCCAGGCGGCGCGGTGGCGCCAGGCGTGACTACTGGCAGCTGCAGTCCTAAACCCACCGGTGTCTATTTTTATATTTTGGGGGGCTGGCAGCCCCAAGGGGGGGGGGCACCCCAATTATTTCAAATTTTTAACATTAGGCCTATGGCGTTGCATGGTACACAAATTAAATTAGTAGCTATAAAGTTAGCATTGGGCCCCCCAATCATTTGCAGAAAAGGACGCCCTCTCCTACCCCTTGCAACTTCTGAACTTGGGGTTTGGGCCTCAGGTACTTGGATGACCACGAGCCGCCACTGCTTTGAAGCCTGAACTATTGATCTGAGCTCAATTTGAGGACTCGTGGTCAGATTGCATTTTTAATTAGCGTTCGAATGTTTTTTTTTCTCCATTGTTCCTAGCTGTCATAGTTCACGATATTTACGGGGGCTGTTCGAAGCAAAGTCCAAGAACTGTGANCACGTCAGACTTGCATGAGCTGAAGAAGCGTGTGGCCTGGATGCTTCGGCTGAAGCGGGTCCTGCGGCAGAAGGCGATTCGCAGGAAAAGCGGTGCTGCAGAGAGAGACGGGCTTGGTGGCTCTTCTCGTCTGACTGTGCAGGAATTGGATGACGCAGAAGTGGCCATAGTAAGATACACTCAGGAAATATCGTTCTCTGACGAATTGATGTCAAAGCCAGTGAAGAAATCGGCGGTCTAATCGTCTGAATCCGTGCCTGAATGAATGGAACGCTTCAGAGTTGGAGGTGTCTCTTGCAAGCTGAGATCTCGGACGCAGCGAACATTAAAACGAATGATTCTTCCAAAGAAGGGCCACATCACAGAACTCAGATTCGAGACATTCATGCAAGGACCCGGTCACTCGGGATGAGAGCAAATGTCTGCAGCTTTGCGCTGTAAGTATTGGATAAGTGAGACGGCAACGCCGCGGTCCAGAAGTTCTGTCGAGGGTGTGTTCGCTGTCGCAGAGGTTCAGGGACCGTGGTAACGCAGCTGATGTAGACTTTTGACATAAGGACAGAAGATGAGTCATGGTGGCGTTTCAGTCGTGTGGGACCAGCACATTTTTGGACCATGATCTAATGTTAAAGTGGAGGAAGCAAATTTCAAGAGGTTTTTCGTGTTCTGTTCCCATTGTCCTGTCGAACGCACGCAATTCACATTGAAGTGTGTGATAGCAGGGATACAAGTTGTTCATCAATCACGCGTCGATTGCAAGCTCAATAGGGACAGGTGAAGTTTATTCGATCAGACGAATGGCATCTGAGAGGTTGCAGAACGAGAGCTGCGTGAGGAGCTCGGCAAGCTTCGTGAAAACAAAGTGCACGAGCTTCTGCTGAAGGAAGGAATCGACTGGGAGTTTACTCCTCCCGGTGCATCATCGCAAGGCGGCGTGTGGGAGAGGCAAATCCGCAGCATCAGGAAAGTTCTGAACGCTGTTCTGAAGGAACAATCGTTGACAGATGAGTCGCTGCGTACGTTCTGGTGAGGTAAATTGTCCTCACACAAGCCGCTGACGACCGTCTCCAGCGATCCGTCTGATCTGCAGCCTCTGACTCCCAATGATTTGCTGCTGCTGCGTGGTGGGCCTGTTCCAGACAGCATTTTCAGTGAGCAGGACAACTTCGTGGGTCGAAGATGGAGGCAGGTGCAGTACCTGGCAGACGTGTTCTGGAAGCGCTGGCTGAGGGAGTATTTGCCATTACTACAGATCCGTCAAAAATGGAACAAAGTTCAAAGAAACCTCTCTATCGGTGACGTAGTACTGGTTGCTGACATGAACATGCCACGCTGTCGGTGGCCTCTGGGGCGTGTTTCTGAGGTGTTCCCAGACATGAAAGGTTTGGTGCGTTCTGCCATGGTGAAGACGGCTGCATCAGTCTTGAAGAGGCCGATCTCGAAGTTGGTTCTCGTGTTGGAGACGGAATAGTTCTAAGGCAATGCAGAAGATCGAAGCAGAAGATGCTGCTGTCTGTTTATCGCGTACTCTTAATGGTAATCGCAGAATATTCGTTTTTGTTCCAATTAGTCCAATTGGTGCGTCTCATCTGGCAGAATCCAGAAGATTTGCTAAATGAGAAGGCTATCGGCTTAGAGAGCAAGTGTTGGTTTCCTCTTTGAACCTGGAAGGGTTCCAGGGTGGGGTGGTTGGCGGCCGCGCCGCTGATGCCATTTAACTGCCTTTTCGTATTATAATTTTGGTTGTCTTAAATCTACTCGTACCCCCTGGCGTCCGGTTCCTATTTTTTCCTTTCATTTTCCGTGCACCTTTCTGGCTTAGTGTTATTCGTGGCCGATCAGAAAAGCCCGTCTGGTCGGCCCAGCGAGACGGCCGATGCGTAGTTGCGTCGGTTGTCAAGAGATGTCGCTCTCACCAGAGATGGCTCGACTGAGTGACGCTGTAAAGTAGTTTTGTTTAAATATGGAAATATGTGACGGATATGTATAAGAAGAGCAGAAAATTATAGTTTGAGATGTACTATGTTTTGGCTACATAAAATCTAAAATGTAGCCGTTATTAGTTAAATTAATACAAAAAGCTCGCGGGCATAGCGGAGGCCTTCGCCGCCTAGACCGGGTGCGGGTCATATTAGCTCGGACGTGGGGGCGCGCGTGTTGGGGAACCTTGTTCCGCAGATATGTAGTGCACGATTGCATTAAGTTATGGTCAGTTTGTGATTGTAAGTGAATGAATGTTGGTCAGCACATATATTGGGAGTTGGCCTGCTCGTACGATTAATGTGTACGGTGATTTTCTATGCGTTATGGTTCTGTTTAATGGCCTGCCAAACATGTAATTTAATGATATGTAATTTTGGAACTTGTGTATCTCATTGTTTGTAGGATGGCTTCGCTCGGAAGGATAAGTAGGCTGGCTCAACGACGTGCCTGCAGGATGCCTTAGCTCGGTGATGACCCAGGAGGCACAACTTGCCGGTATGTTTTGGTATTATTAGACGCAGCACTGACGATTGTTTGGCTCGATATGAATTGCTGTATTCGAGACTTTGTCGTTTGATGTGATCAGCAATGTTTGCTAAGAAGGTGGTCATATGTTTTGTCTTATCTCGCCCCCCCCCGCTTTGTTATTTATACTTCGTATGTTCTGCTGTGTTTATTCGTAATGGTCTTTTTCGCGTAACGACATCTGACATCGACCATAGCACCAGTGCATACCACACATTGAGACGGGCCATAACATTGGTCCGTTTTGGCTCCTCTGCCTCTTACTGGGAATGTGGAAGGCGCGGCTACAGTGGGCAGAATTCGCTCCCCTCCAGGGCGCGTGTTAATTTAAGACTCCAATAATAGGCTCATTTTGGCTGTAAATCGTTATTGTGGTTTGTATTTCTAGTATTTTAAACGGACTGGACGCGTGCGATGCGATGATGCGAGTTGTGAAACTGCAAGGAACTGCATTTTCATCGGTTCCTCATTTACTTTACTATTAAACTAAGGATCTTGTTTTTTGGGTTGCATTCATGCTGATACTTTGCTCTTTTTGTGTCTTTTTTCTCATTTCCCACAATTTGTACAGTTCTTCTTCCTTGAATTCCATTTCTTTCCTTCATTATCAAAAGGAAAATTGATGAGAACATATTATTTTATCCGATAGGGTTGCTGGAGAGTTGGAATTGTGTCTCTCGGTATTGTATCGTCTTATAGTTTTTTACTTTTCAGTAAGACATGTTCCAGATCTTCATTATCTGCTTTGCATAAGTCACAGGTTGTGCTCTCATTTCCGAGCCTTTTTTTCTGACAACAAAACATGTGGAAGACGAATCCGGATCTTCGGCTGACCAGTTGCGCCAGCGCTGTTAGTGTCTTGACATCGAGTTATTGGAACTGCCACAAGCGAGATCTTCTGATTTGGAACTTTTCGTAACGGACAATTATCTGACATTGGAATATGGTTTTGTATTAGGTATAAGGTAGTATTTGCTTTGTATTGTCGGCATAGGGTGTATCATCACCCGCCTTTGTAGATTGGCCAATGATGGATCAACGTATGTACAGCCGGTCTATTATGTATCTTCCCTTTTTTAGTTTTTAAAACTTATCTAATTTCACTTCTGTGCCATGGGTAGATACTTTCTCTTGAAAGTATCTACCCATGGCGTGCGGCGCTCCACCGAACTAACCAAAACAGTTTGAGGGCCCCAGCACAATCTGGGGTCGGACAGCTAAAAACCGGGCCGTGCGAGGGAGTACGCAAGGCTGTAGTGCGCGGTTCAGCTCCGTGTCACCCATACCTCTCTTTCCCCACCCACCAGTAATGCCTCCGCGGTTTCATGCGCCGTGTTTCACNTTGGTTGATGGTTCATATTTTCCGTCCAAAGCCTCAGATTGAAACTCTTTTCACACAAATTGCTCTCCAAGGTATGATTAAACAAATAACCTCAAAGGTATGATATGAACAAATAGGTATTCAGTATTGTTGGATCCCATATTTGAAATGGCATTACATATTTTCATATAATTAAATAACCAATAAATGTACAGCAACGGCACGCCCACCATAATGATCCCTACCTTCCAAGGATTCTATATACCAATATTTATATGCGTCAAAATACAACAACTGTACTTGCAGAGGGAAAAAGCATCTGAAGCACTTCAGCGTTTCAACACTATTTAACATAAACAAACCGTCTCCTGTATGTCGTTTGGTCGGTCATATTTGTCGCTGAGTGGCCAATCCAAGGTATTTCTCATCCATGCCAAGAGCCCCCGATTGTAAGGTACCAAAGTAAAAATTCAAACCATGAACACCAGCTTACCTACACACAATTAATTACAACATGGAGAAGTTATTAATTTATGTGATCCTCAGACCACTCGCCAGTAAAAAGACGACAAAGTTGAATCATGATAAACGATAAAAGCTGATCATAACATTAACAATCTCACTCAGACTGACTGATTCACCATGATTTCGTCCCACGGCTATGAGCACAGGAAAGAAACTCGTTTTAAAGATCGACTCACCTTGACCTAAGCAGTGGTTGATAAGTTTCAAATCTCAATTCGAGCCTGTCATAAAAATATTAAATAATGTTAAAAATCAAAATCACATGCGCGCACTTCACAAACGCCGCAACTGACATTTGTTTCCCATCGCCGTTTGCTTCACCGGTAACTAATGGCAACCGCAGGTGGAAGCCGCTGAA
Organism: Semibalanus balanoides; assembly: GCA_014673585.1. NCBI lineage: Eukaryota > Metazoa > Arthropoda > Thecostraca > Balanomorpha > Balanidae > Semibalanus > Semibalanus balanoides. The sequence continues at coordinate 75,162 of VOPJ01012836.1, forward strand.
ATGCTCCAATCAAAAAACTTTCGCTTACATATGGCAGCACGTATTGCGANCCTGTCAGAGCCATTCGTCTAACCCTGTACTCCGGGCGCTTCCCTCAGAGCCAGTGTCGTCGCCGGCGCCCACTCTCGGCTTCTCTCGTCTGGAGCTGCGGCGGCGTGGCTGGACGGTGGAGCTGTACGACGTGGGCGGGGGACGCGGCATCCGCGGCATCTGGCGCAACTACCTGGCCGAGAGTCACGGCCTGGCGTTCGTCGTGGACGCGTCAGACGTGGCCCGAACAGAGGAGTGCAGGGACGCACTGCATGGATTGCTGAAGGACCCGCGCGTCCGAGGAAAGCCGTCTTGGAGTGTGAGTAATCTGGGGGGGGGCGGGGTAGGTGAATTCGTCATGGTTTGAGTGTCGTGATAGGGACGGGACACGGGAAGACTAGAGTGGGTCGTGCTGGTGAGGGTATCGTGACGGGGCAGGGGTACAATATCGTGGGCCGTGACGTTACCCTGGCAGTGCCCTTTGTCCTGGTTGCTGGGACGGGGCAGAGGAGAAGTGATACTGCAGGACGGAATGCAATGCTCTGAGAGACAGACAGCGGTGTATGTTATGGGCACTGCTGGTGCTCAGTGGCCCCGGTCTGTTGTTTGGAGGCTGAGATTGGGAGTCACCGTGACGCTAAACTGGGTCAGCTAGTTGGATGCTGGTCGCTGGTACGGCATTGTGTCGTGGGCCGCGAATGCAAAAAACTTATCTCGAAAAATTATCAGAGCAGACAGTAAACGACTTCCGGGCTTTGGATCACCTTGCATTATGCACCCTGTGGCTGTATATGCAGCCTTTCGCTAAAATACACTTGAAATGTAAAACTCATCGTGTTGGCGTGGTTATATCGATACGAAATATTGTCAAGTTATGAAGTATATCCCGACAAAAGCAGTACCAGCCACCTAAATCTAGGTTCGTGTCCGCCTAACTGAAGACGAACCTAGATTTAGGTGGCTGGTACTGCTTTTGTCGGGAGATACTTCATAATTTGACAATATTTCGTATCGATATAACCGCACCAACACGACGAGTTTAACATTTCACGTGTATTTTAGCGAAAGGCTGCATAATGCATATACAGGGCGCATAATGCAAGGTGATTCAAAAGCCGGGAGTCGTTTACTTTCTGCTCTGATATTTTTTTGAGATATGTGTTTGTTTATTTACGCAGTGTTGTTGGATTGACACAACTAGATAGATTTGAAAATAAAACGCACATCAAACTTTCATGTAGTGCCTATATTGCGGTTCCATTGGTGCACAGCTCATCCAGTCGACACAACCTTTCTTTGATACCATTCCCAAGGATGGCATGCAGCCTACTCAAGATAAAACTTATCAGAAATATTTCCTGACGTTTGGATCAAGCAGAATACAACGGTCCACCGTTTTGACTGACACCGAAGGCGGCAGAAGTTCTTACCATAACTGCCATCGCACTGAACTGATCTCGTTTGCTGCTAATATATACTGATATTCCCAAACCGGCACCAACATATGACAGCAGCTTGTAATCGGAATCAGGCTAGTCCAACACTTGACACGATTTGGGAGGAGTCACCATAGACAGAGCTAATTTGGTTAAAAACTGATTGATTTGTCGTGGCGGAACGAATGGTCCTTTGCACGCCATCATGTCTGACTGTGTGCCTGCACGTAAATGAGCTTTGTACCCGACGTGTTGAGTGCAGATCTGGCTGTTCGATAGCTGTGTAGGGTTGCCAGCTGTGTTGCCAGGTGTGTTTGGCGTGTGGGTACCGTCGGGAGTCGGCGGTGGGTTGAAGTTGTGTGTGCTGTTGTTAGGGTGCCAGCTGTGTTGGCCAGGTGTGTTGGCGGTGTGGTACCGTCGGGAGTCGCGGTGGTGAAGGTGTCTTGTAGCTGAGTAGGGTTGCCACCAGCTTTGTTGTTGCCAGGTGTGTGAGCGTGGTGTGTGGTACCGTCGGGAGTCGGTCGGTGGTGAAGTGTGTGTAGCTGTGTACGGGTTGCCAGCTGTTGTCCAGGTGTGTTTTGTCGGTGGTGTGCGTATACCCGTTCTCCGCAGACTAAGTAGCCGAAGAAAGACAATTTTCGCCCCTAGCTTAACTCCCTGCGGGTACCGTCGGGAATCGGTCGGTGGTGAAGTGTGTGTAGCATATAGTGTAGGTGGTACACACCAGTCCTGTTTGCCATGGTGAGTTGTTTTGGTAGTGCACTCATTTGTTGGTTGTGAGCTGTCAGGCTAATTCGATTGTGCCGCGCTGCTGCGAGGAGGTCACCCTGGTCAGGATCATGAAGTGTGATGCTGGCTTGTGCTAGGCGTACTGACCATCAGCTGTGTTGCCAGGATGCCTACTCTATATGAGTTGTGTCAGATAGTACTCTCGGCTCAGTGAGCGTCATCGTGACGTGCGGGTAAATCGCGTTCGACCACCCCACCATTTGTGAAGTGTCGAAAGCTGTGTAGGGTTGCCAGCCTGTATGTTGCGCATGGTGTTTGGAGCCGTTCGGTGAGTCCGGTGTCTCGCAGGCCAAGGGGATACCGTCGGGAATCTGGCTCGTGGGGTGGTGAAAGTTACGTCAGCATAGCTGTTGTTTGTCTAGAGGTTGCTCCAGCTTGTTGTTGTCTCAGTGTGCTTTGCGTGGGATTATTTCTCGCTCTTCACTGTATATACCGAGCTCGGTACCGTCGGGAATCGGTCGGTTGGTGAAGGTGTGTAGCGCTTGTAGGTTGCCAGCTGTGTTGCCAGGTGTGTTTGGCGTGGTGTGGGTACCGTCGGGAGTCGGTCGGTGGTGAAGGGTGTGGCCGGCAAGGTTTACATCCCGAGCAGTGTCTGCCCCGCGAACGCGGTGGCACTGACAGCTCTGGTGTTGATTCGAGCCAGATTACAATGCTTTCGGCTTTCACAGACAGCTCTCACGGCAAACTGTGTGAGCTCTTGCAGGATTCATACGGTACTGGCAATCGGTGGTGTTACTCAGTAGGGTTTGGTAAATCCACTCGCTTAATTTGCATCTTTGATATGGGTGGTACTGGACTCAGGGTTAGAAAAAACCGGGTTTTTCATCAAAACCCACTGGGTAGTGTTTTTTTTGTGGGTTTTATGGGTGGGTTTTTGGGGTTTTTCTCACTCGCTCTCTCTCGTATCGTATATTGCTGGTAATATACTCAGATTTGGAAACTTTTAAGCATGCAAACATCTTAGAAGGTGTTTAGAGGCATTTGATGACATGCGGACGTAACAAAATACTACATACCACGATTCATTTAACATTTCAATATCAGCAATTTTTAGGTCAGTAGAGGATGGGAGTTTTCAATGGATGGACGTTTGTTCCTTAACAAGATTGGGAGCCTGAATGGTGGAATGGGGGAAAAATACCAACAGTATACCTTTTACTCATCTTAAATCTGGTGAAACAAAATACATCAAACTAATTGTTTGACGCATCCCAACACCGAGTTCTGCGTGGTTTCGTTTTTTCTGATATTCAAGCATCTCAATACGTCGGGAACTTGTTCAATACCATTTTGATGAAAAACCCGGGTTGGGTTTTTTGTTTAAAAAACCACCAAAAAACCCAAAAAAACCGGGTAGTGGGTTTTGGGTAGTGCCAACCCTGGGTCACTACTGGTAGCAGCTGTTCGCCTCGGAAGGTTCGTTAGACCCGAGCAGCACAATACAGAGTGTCTGATAACTGTGCTGAAATCATTTCATGGTGACTTGATCTTCCGTTTGTCGCGCTCAGCGAAGTGGAAAATGTTGAGCGCACCAAATGAACGGGTGTAGTTTCTTGGTCCATCCTTTGAAATCACTTTGCCCTCGCCGCTGCTGTTGCGATGCACAATGGCAGAAAGTCCACGAGCGTGCTGGCTTTTACTGCTTACCTCGTCTTTGAATTCCTTATCTCAGTGCTGAATGCTAATGTAATGATCTCTTCAAGATAGCCTTACCCGTTTTGCACCTCATCGTTTTGCATGTTTGCTACGTTCGCTTCGTATATTCCACATATTCGTCAACATACCGGACTGCGGTTTTTCGTTCTCCGAGCCACCGCCCACGTCCTGGCTTCGCGTCCCTGTCAAGTGCAGCGTGTTCGGAGAAATATGCTGAACTCAGAACTGCCGTCGTTGCCTTGCATTTAATCGAGTGAGAGCAGTCCAGCCAGCAGCATGCGGTCAACGGTTGACGGAAAACTGAATGACGCGTGAGCTTGCTTCGTTTTAATGGGAAGCATATCGTATTTCAACTTCGCCTGCAGTTACCCAGCGAGGTCAAGGGACGTTGCCAGGAGAGCTGACTTTAATTCATGTATTATCAATGTTAGGAAGCCGAAAGGAGGGAAATGCTGCCTCTTTTTTTTTGTCTTCGACTTTGGTTTTTAGCTCATGTTGATCATGTCGCCCGGCTATCCTTTTCAGTCAGGGTCTGTGCTTGTAGCAAGTGCTGCTGAGTACCTATTCCCGGTTAAAAAATAACCAAATGTATCTTGGGAAGTGATGAAGACTTGTTTGTACTACTACAGCTGTTTTCCAGTGACAAGTCACTCAGTGATACACACTTATGATTTGGGGTGGTTATAAATGCTGTGATGTTTTGCGGGATAAAGGAACTTTGAGCACAGTGTCGCGTGGTCGTTTATTCTAAAATCAACGAGACATTCTATCGATTCTATCAAAATCCGAAGTTCGCGTCAATAACAATGTTTTATGCCATTTTTCATGTTTGATACCGAAAATCTATATTGAGTTCGATTTTTTAACATGTGCACATTTTGCTCGTCCTGCTTTTGATTATCCAGCCATTCCGAATCAAACTATGCGTAACAGAACACGGAAGAAGAGGATGAAGTGAAAGCTCCACCCATCTCCCGCTCGCCGTGAATATTCTCATCCCGTCTTGACAATGACGGCAATATCTGAACAAGGCATCTTGTCGGCTCTGTGGAACCTAGTGTGGTCGGCTGTGTATTCGCTGTTCTGGCTGGCGCGCACGGCTTTCGACTGTCTCTACTACTTCGCGGTATCCACTATCTGGCTGGTGGTGAGCACCGTCCGCGTTCTGCTGGCGCTGGTGATGGAGACGGTGCGCGTGGCCGGCTGGCTGGTCTATTACGCCGTCCACACGCCGCTGTCTGCCGTGCTGCAGTGTGCTGCGGCGCTCTTCTGGCTGGTCAGGCTCGTCATCGGTGGAGTACACTTATACTTCTTTGTCGCCTTTCCTAACATCATCTCGGACGTCTGTTCGATCGTCGGTGGTGCCGTTCACCTTGTGTGTGTGCTGGTGTGCATGATTGTTCTGGCGATGAGCGTCGTTCTTTCCCTGACCTTCCGCAGCACGTCGCTAGTGGTCGGCCTCGGCTGCGGCTTTGTCAAGAATATCATGGCGCTAGTGTCGCATGTTTTCGGCGGCGCTGTTCTGCCAGGGCTTGTTTGATGTGTATGTCGATCGACTGGTATGTGACAGTATGTTTTGGCAGAATTTAACTGTGTGCTATCTTAAATCAAAATGTTCGTCATATGTCCTTTGCATTTTGCACAGATATTCTCCTGATACAGTCAAATGAAGCGTATCTTTGGTTTGGTAATTTGCGCCGGGAAAGTGGTGGCACATGTCCTTTCTGTATCTGGTTCTGGCTTATTTGATTTGCTTAACCCAACAACGCCAGCATGAGGGTTGAGTTCCGCCGATAAACTGACATTGTGCGCTGTAACGGAAGGTGTCAGGCAGGACCAGGATATACGCAGCAAACTCTGCTTAGGAAGACATCAATCCATCTGATCATAGACTGGGGAGAATGGAGGCTCGTTACCCGAACAGCTGTGACTTAATGTTCGACAAAGTTGTTTTGGTGTTTTGGCTAACGATTGGAAATAGGGTCCAAATCCGTACACAGCTCATGATAGATGTAAACTTAAAGGGAATGTTTCACGTTTCTGAAAGTTATCAAGTGTACGCTGGTTGTAGTACAAATTTTACATAAGTGCGGCTGAAAACGATGGTGATATATGTTTCTAGAAAAGTCACTTAACTTTATCAAAATTCAGCTTTTTAAACCTTGAACCATGACGTCATTATTGAGATATAGGGTCTTCTCAGATGACGTCACTGGCCGCCATTTTTTGAGGATTTGGGCCCACGACTTGTGGAATGTGCGACTACTGGCTCTGCGGTCGCTAGAACTCAAAACGTTCACAACGCTCAAATAAAGGTATTGTTTCACGTATTTGCAGGCACGATTTGATTGATTTATATCGGTGAATTGACAGCATAGTGTGAAGGTTGCATGTCCTCTGTGGTCATTCAAAAAATTCTAGCGTTTCTCAATAATGTTAAAATAAACCGCAATTCACGATGATTGCTGAAGTTTGTGGCAAATCCATCGACCATGAACCAATCATTCGGTGTTCAGTTTTCAGTCATAGGACTCATTAGTAGGTACTTGTTTCAGTATGTACCACCACAATATTTTTTATCAACGGCAGACCCAGGGGGTGGCCGCAGGGACCTCGGCCCTCTCCTCGCCAGAACGCAAGAAGGGCGCCCCACGTGGGGCTGTCCGTCGCCGGACGCCCGGCGATGGGCGTAAAGTATGACGGTAACACGGAAGGAAATAAATTGAGCGCTCAGCGTCCCTGTTTTGAGTACAGCTCGCCCCTCAGACCACTTAAGCCATCTCTATCCATAATTTTGGCCCCCTTTGATTGTTGGGAAAGCGTCCCTAAATCTGCCTGCGGCTCACTCCTAAAAAATTAATGGATCCGCCCGTGATTTGTATAGTCCGATCAGTTGGTCTTGAGTATATGAGCTAGTGCTGAATAGGAGGAACATTCTAGTATGAATGTATGACAAGGATGGCCAAAGCTCAGCATCATCCTGCCATTCATTCAGTGGCTACATCGTAACGGTCGAGTCCCCACCAGAATGGCGTAAGTTTTTCTTTTGATATCTTTCCGGCCTGCATATCTCTTCATGGACCCAAAATTATCTGGCAACATGCCTCAGGATGTAAAAATTATTTATCTTTCCAGTGGACATTGCTTCCTTGATTATTGATGTTAACACCAAATAAGCAGATAAATGTGCCAAAACCGCAAGCGTGTCCACACAACCAATGCTGGACGCGTATGGCAGCCCTCACCGAGTCCTCAAAAAATGGCCGCCGCGAGAGGTCCGTGACGTCAGTGAGAAGACCCTATAGAGAGCTATAGAGAATAGGCTCAATCTTTGACTATTCTGGCGCACTTGAATTTATAAAAGTATTTTGTTATCGTAACAGCAGCAGGTGATTCAGTCAAGGTTCGAGAATTGCAGGTAGTTTTTCTTCCCGGGCCAACAACCTTGGAGATGCTTCAAGTGTCTGCCAGCCAATCAGAGCATAGACCCCCTTTCACTTGCATCACTTGCATAGACTCCCTTTTGCAATTTCACAATTTAATTGCCTTAAAAACGGTTAAGCTTTTGGGGAAATGGTTTCAGTAATTTATACTTTTGTATAACGGCCAAAGATAATGGCTATCTCAGTTTCAATTCAATGCAAAGGTGAAACATTTCCTTAACCCGGCATTGACTGGGGGAGGGAGGCGTTTAACGCTCCCTGATTAATTTTCGTAATAACTCGAAAATGATTAGCGCTATCGATGTGAAACTTGGTTTCCTTCTTGTACATCAATTTTGCGTCTTCTGTGCAAAAATAAACAAATTTTGTCGATGCATTTTTTAGATATAGCGAATTTATTGACGTCACTTCACTCTCTACACACGAGCCAAAATTTTCCAAGATATTGAAAAGCAAAACAAAGGATGTGCCAGAGAACCATATACGAACAACTACCATGCTAAATTTCAAATGATATCGTTTTTGACTGAGTGACTGCATCAAAGTACTGGTTACTCATGACTTAATATTTTGAAATAATGTTTTTGCTTTTATTGACAAGGTACAGAGAAATAAATGACAGCAATGTGTTTCTGAGACAAAACTGGTTGTAGTAACGTGTTTTTTATATTTATCAATTTCAAATTTTGACATTTTGTGACCTTACTTTGACCTTAGCTTGACAATAACTTCATTTACATGAAGTCAGGTGGTAACATGAGCATCACTATTAAATTCTACGCGTAAAACGATCCATAAAACATGCATGATGCGTCACTCCTACGCATCGGCAGTCAACCTCCGTGTTTTGACGGTTTGGATTGACAGCTGACTCAAGTTAAGGTCACGTAGAGGGAATGATACTGGTGTACCTGTCTTCAGCGTGGTAGTGACAGTATAGCTTAACCGCTTAAAATGGAATATGATGACCAGCGGAAGGCGCCAAAATTATAATTCCTTGTTGGCGTCGCGTCGTTGCTTTTTCTACAATTTCGGCAGGTCCAGTCATGAACAAGGTCACCTCGGACGTATTGTTTCAGGCAGCGGTACAAACAATCCTGGCCTTCGGACGTTACTGTCAGCGGCAGTGACAGTAACGACAGTAACGTCAGCGGCTGTGACAGTCTAGCAATTGTATCCTGTGTGCAAAGCGTTGTAGAAAAACTGTCACGAGCGATGCCAATTTTTTACCGAACATTGCCATTTTGGGCGAATTTGAAACGACGTGCGTCAGTTTACGAGCAATTTTCTTCTGTGGCGTTATTTTATTACCACTTCTGCGTTTCAAGCTAGCACAATGCATTCTTCAATTTATGAGTTACCCGGAAAGAAGATGTAATAAGCCTGCAAGAAATGTCTGTCATTTTTCTTACGTTGGCAGGGGCTGTCACCTTTACCATTCAGTGTGTATGGTGGTGTCTAACAGCTGTCTTATACTGCCTTTTTATGTCAGTTTCTGCTGTTGCAACTGCGTTATACCTTTGTATCAAAATTTGTGTGTGGTGTCTATTCGAAATTACTAGAAATATTCTGATTGCGTGCTATCGAACTCTAAAATTCATTGTCATAGCTGTCATTCGGACAAGTGAGTTTGCTGTGATCGCTTCGTATGTCATGATTCGATGCTTGTTATTTATTTACATTCCGCTGTTAATATCGGCAATCACGGGCATACTCAGCTGGATATGCGAAGTTATCTGGATGTCAGTATACAGCGTTTGCCTTGGAGTCTGCGTCGCCATTTCCATTGTGTGCTTCTCGTTCACCGCCATTGTGGGCGCAAGCTGCTGCATGGCCACCATGTCCATGACGCTGCTGTGCGAGCTGCTCTCGGGAACGGTGCAGATGTTCAGCGGCTGCATCTGCGGCCTGGTCGGCTGGGCCTGCTGCATGTTCACACAGTGTGTGGACGGCACCTGCTCTTGCCTGAAGACGCTGGGCGCTCCGCCGCCGGGCTCGGATCCCATCCCGGCCGACCCGACCCCGAACCCGATCGCCGCCTTCTCTCTGATCGGTCCGCTGCCGCGCCCGAGCCGTTCGAGGTCATCGCGCCTGCGCAGTCCGCCGTCCGCCGCCATCTCTTCACCACCAGGGCCGATCCCGAGTCCTCCTGTGCTGCCTGTGCCGGCCTGCGCGGCGCCTGTACCACGACCGCCACCCGTGTGCCTCGTACCAGGACCTGTGTGTCCAGCACCGTCTCCCGCCTGCTCAGCGGGCCCGCGGCCGGCGCGGCAGCGACCTCGTCGCCTCTCCCAGATACGCGGCTGTCGTTCGCTGGAAGGAGTGGTCACGACGGTGAAGGCCGGCACGCAGAGGCTGACGCAGAGTCTGCAAGAGCAGCGGTGCCGTCGAGGGGAGAACTCGAGGACGGAGCCGCCCATCGCCAGGCACGTACACATCCGACCGGTGCCCAGTCCGTCACTGAAGAAACGCCGACCGCGCCGACTGAAGCGCGACTGTGACTGGGAGGCGGCGCATGACTGCGGAGTGGACTGCAGGAGGTAGGGCTGACGTCATCGCTGGCCGGTGGCTGTTGGGACTTTCAACCAGAGGACGGTACTATGGTGGAGTTGTGGGAGACGCGGATGGAGTTGTGGGAGACGCTGCAATGGAAAACTTGCGGACAGACTCAACTTCTGGAAGAATGTGAATATGAAGCGCTGGGAAGGCTTGATTGAATTTGCCTCCAGAAAAAGGGAATTTTGCATCATGACTGATGCTATGAATGGTGTTTGAAGAAGTGAGACTCTTGCGATAACTATGTGTTGCTGGTTTATGCTGATGGTGGCATGTTGCTGTGTGTGCTAATGAATGGTGCCTTTTGAATCATGTTTTGAATGGAGGATCGCAGGTTCTGCGGGAACGATGACCACAATCTATTGCTTCTGTCCGAGCTTTAGAGAGGAATGCCTTTTTCCGGTGTAGAGACACGTGCTCACCCCATTGGTGCTATGTGCATGCATATATTCGGGTCTCCATATGCTTGGCAACATGTCCAGTTTACATCGTACCAAACACGCATCCCAGCTGAGATACGAAGTGATAGCTCACCCTGATCACTATCAGGACCAGAATGATTGATCGCACGACCGGGGTAAGTTGATTCGATCGACGGCTGGTTACAACTCTACTCTGAGCCCAACGTGCCTTACTGAACACTCAAAACTAACGCCATCTCCTCTGTCTCTCTCATAAGACTGACCTCACTAACCGCACAAACCTGACACCGTCTCCCCTCCCGCTCTCTTCAGACTGGCCAACAAGCAGGACGAGCCGTCTGCGCTGGACGAGGTGGAGCTGAACGAGCGACTACAGCTGGAGACGGTAGCCAACCAGCACCGCTGTCCGATGCGGATAGAGCTGTGCTCGGCCCGGCTCGGCGCCGCATCAGCCGGGAAGAAGCGACACCTGGGCGTTCAGACCGGATTCGAGTGGGTGACAGGGGGCATGGCGGAGAGGCTGGGGGTTGCTTTGTTAGACCTGGTGAAGTAGCGCGTGTTTGTGTTTGTTTTGTTGAGCTGATGTCAGTTCAAACTATACGTTACTTAGCTTTTGGAATGGCTTTTGCTTCAGATCGGTATCAATTATACCCCAAATCTTAAATTCCACGGGCTATCTTTAAGGCTGACAAGACTCACAGAATCGGTTCAACTTCGGGAGTGCAGTTGTACACGAAAGTCATGTACAGATTTCACATTATTGTGGCGTCTCGCCTGACCCCATGCCCGTCCCCACAGCTGGCTGGCCGACTATGTGATCGACAATAACGCGGCGCTGGAGGAGCGGGTGACGGCCGACCTGGCCGTGCGCGCTGTCGAGCTGGAGCAGCAGCGCTGGGCGCGGGACGAACGGGTCAGGCGCAACAGGGAGGCTGCTGCCGCCGCCGCATTCGCTGCCGCCGCCGCTGGTGATGGTGATGGTGATGGTGGGGGCGGCGAAGGAGAGGAGCCTGGGAATGCGGTGAGTGGGGAGATGTCTGCCTTGTGATTGAAGTCGAATGGTGGTATGGGACATACAGATGGATGTTTGACTATGTAAGCTATCGGTGGGTCCCTACTAGTTATGCCAGTTTCATGAAATATTTATCCAATGGCCGACCGATGTCCAAGACCATGGTCAGCTGCCCGTCCGAAACTTTCCGAAAAACATTGTTTGCTCTAAATTTGTTCGAAAGCAGAAACAAATGTATGATATCAAATGTAAAACATCCAGTGTATTAATTCCCAATATATGCATAAATATGGGCATTTGTGTCAAATGACGCTACAGTTAGGATATCCGAAAGCCACATTCATCATATATCCATTTATATACAGGGAAATATTTATGGATAACAAGTTACTTAGTTATTTTTACGATAAACCATCATTGGGCATTCATGGATGTCCGAAAATGTCCAAAGAAATATGATTATGCCCCGTCCGAAAACCGAATCGGTCTTCGGACAAATTCGTAATTCCGAAAATGTTTGTACCGATTGGCACCACTAGTCTCTACACACATTCCATAAACAAATTGAGGTCCTTATTTTGCAGATACCTACTGGTGATTCCGTACACGTTCTTCGTGGAAATTTTATAACTTTAATCTTTATTGCGGAGGATACGTGACTTATAATTGTTCACGACCCCTTGGTTGAACAACACAAAGTCTTACAGCTTATCATTACATCTTTTATAGATCGTGGTAGCGGCCGCCACCGAGAACATACCACCCACCTCACCACCGGAGGCAGCAACGACCCCTGCAGATCTCCAGAACCCGGACGCCGAGTGGCGGCCCGTTTCCCCAGTCCCGCCAACTCCAACCTCCTCTGAGACTCCGTCTCCGCCGACCGGGCCGCCGTCCCCGCCGGTCAAGTCGCCGTCTCCCGACACTCCTCTGCAGCCCGAACTGGAGGCACAGATCAAGGAGGTGTTCACGCGCACAGAGATGGGCCGACTGGTGCGGAAGGGGGCCGGTGGCGGTGGTGTGGAGGGAGCGGTGGAGGAACAGGCTGGGGCTGCCGGTGGAGCTGGCGGTGCTGGCGGAATCGCTGCGGGCGTCGCCAATGGGAAGGTGGGCGAAGATGAACAGAACGGCAGCGCTGGAAGCTTTGGTGGAGGCGGAGGAGAAGGCGTGGAGACGACAGTCGTGGTACACCCGGCGGCCACCGATGGCCGGGCTGACAGCAGAGAGGTACGACAATCCAATTTCCCGCGCGTTCGCTGTCGGTCAGGGGATGGTTAAGGGATTTACGGGATCGCACGGATGAGTCGTCTGGCACTGGAAGGGAATGTTAGTGGACCGATGGACCATAGGCAGATAACCCAGCGGACTATGATCTGCCGGGGCGTACTTATCCCCCCCCCGGCGCATACGGAAGGTTCGCGAGCAGGTACCACGGAATCTATCCGTATCGCGGTCACTGATAACCTAGCATTTGTATATGAGATCGAACCGACATGGGCTTCGCTTGTGTTCATATGCATCCTGTTCGGCGAAAAGGCGGAAGCCACTCTGACGGAACCCATTATCTTTCTTTCTACTCGGTCGCGGATTACGGAGAGGCGCTGCGGAGTGTACATGGGATAGCTGCTGCAGGGAAGCCCTAGAGGGTATAACTCCAGGGGGACTAGTGAGTCTTTGCAACACAGACGGTCGCCGAAAGAAGCAGCTAACTATACGCAGAGAGCAAGCTCACACCTTGTGTAGGTACTACGGGGAACGGGGATACTGCGCGAGTAACAGGAATGTGAGACGTGTTACCTGCGGGAACGGGATACTGGGAACGGGATTTACGGGAACGGGATACGCGAACGTGCCGAGTTGACCGGGAATGGGATACCCCTGACGGCTACCCGTGTGGCTTGTACCCGGTGACGTATCTACTGTGGCTGTGTGCAGTCGGTGCCCCTGTGATGTGTTCGGTACCACTGCGTGAGTGCGAGCTTCTCGGGAATGGATTGCCGGCACGCAGCGGGAGCACTGAAGGGCACTTACGTGTAAGCGTTTGGTACGCGCGGACTGACGTATTCTAACTGTCGCTGTGTGGAGGGTAGAGTGGACGGCGCAGTGATTGATGTTCAGGTACCAGATCCTCGGGGGAGCGGAATCTTACCGGTGGAGCTCAAGGAGCAGTCGCTAGGGAGAACTATCGGGGCGAACCCGGGAATGTATGGTGGTATGTAACCCGTAGCGACGGATACGTATCTACTGTCAGCTGTGCTGTAGGCGAAATGCCGCCTGGCAGTGATCTTCTGATTCGGTAGACCACGGCTGGGATATGAACGTTCTCTCGGAGCCACGAGATATCAGACGCAGGTGACCGACCTGCACTCTACCGTCAGGGATGGAGAAGGAAGGCATATCTGAGAGCCGAGGGGCGAGAACCCTAAGAGAAACAGGGAGAGACTCTAGACGGCACTGACTGGGTCCAAACCTCGCCTGCCATGAATATTACCCAGCGCGCGAGAGAACAACACCGGTGAGACTGAACGGGAACTGAGGGAGTCATCACCGGAACAGGATAACGCCCGAGGCGCGAGGAGATGCATTGACTTAGTCCTGGGGCGGTGTTACCACGGGGATATGCGGTCTGAGGGCAACGGGACCAAGTGCTTGTAAAGGACATATCGGTAGGCCGCGCACTGTTTGCAGACCGCACGGGAGAGACACTCTTTCGTAGAGCAGATTCCGTACGTGTACGTTCACCGGTTTAAATCTGCTCGTAGCGCGTTAGTGCCACGGACCGTTTACTACGTTCAGGGCGTTTGCGGAATTTTTCTCCAGTTATCGAGTCCAGCAGTGTATTAATACGCGCGTTTTGCGAGGTTCCGAGTTATGTTGCGCTCGAGCGTTCATATGCTGTTTCTGAGACTACAGCTGGCAGATTTAATTGGCTGGAGCTTGATCGATCCAGATGACATTGAAGCGGTCTTGCGTCTTTGTTGTATGCATTGCGACGTTTCATGCGTTTGTTGCCGCGCGTGTTTATCCTTGTGTTTTTCGACGGCTGACGCGTGTGCGCGTAGTAGCGCTTGACGGTCTGTCTCTGGTGTCGGCCTTTCCCGCCTGCTGTCAGCGCGTGTCTCGGCTCCCCCGATTGGGCGGTTTGCGTTAGAGCAGTTGTAGCGATTTAGCCGCTGCGTTTCGAGCGCTAACCCACTTGGCGTATGCACGTATCGGCTGCGTCTGGATTTGCGTTCCGGAGCGCACGTGTTGCTTGTTTGATCGCGTGTTCCGTTGGCTCGTTCTTCACTGCGTTTGGCGGGCCTTTCCGCGAGGCATGCGACGAGCTGATTGGACTATGGCGAACGTCTGGCCGCTGGTTGCGGGTCTTTCCCGGCCGGCTATTATTGCGTTTGCGGGTTTTCCTTGCTTGGGGTCCTTGGCCGCCCTCTTGGCGGTTCCGCGTCCTCTGCGGTTACCTGCGAGTTTACCACGATCAGCAGAGTCGCCTTCTGCGCCGCGGCCTTCGCGCCGATGTCACTTGGGTCCTGGTCCCAATGCGCGGTGCCGTCCGCTTTCGCCGCGTGGTGCTCTCGCGTTCGCTCTCGTCTCCTTCTGAGGCGATTTCTCGCGTTCGCGGCCTAACTCGTGTCGGCAAGTTTGCGTTTGACGTGTGTAGCCACTTCTTCACGCACCGCGGGACAGGACGGATTCTATATCGACTCTGGCGCAACACGAGAGCTGTGATCGCGCAAAGCGTTGCCGTAACACTTGGTTTCTGGAGCTAGGCGCGCTTGTCTTGTCGTTGGTTCGTGGGCCCGGGGTGCAAGTTTGCGATATGCTGCGGAGCGGTGTTTGCAGGTTGCGGATATCGTGCAGGCTTTGTTGACTCGTCGAAGTAGTCGGACCCACGGTACTTGCTGGTAATCTAGCGTTTGCGGGAGTGGGACTGATACGAGATACTAGTCACTGCTCAGATGTGGCGCGATCCATGCTAGTCATTACCTAGTCACGTGTCTGGTGGAGGAGGAGGATGATTCTCAATGATCTGCGTGGAGGGTGATAATAGTTCTCAATGATCTGAACAGACTGGTGAACCGAAACGCGCGTCCGTCGGATTCGAGGCGATTCGAAAATACGTACTTGACGGCCGGTATCCGTGGGTGTGTTCTAATATGTGTGTCCGAAAGCCCTTCCGGGTGCCAATGAAGTACCTGATGATTTATTTCGCTATTTATTGATCGTTATGGCTGATTTGCAAATGTATTTATTTTATTGTTATGATTTGCTCACTTTATTTAATAACATTGCTTCATAGTATTTATTCTTTTGGGTGCATTTAGTTTGTTTAGTTCATGTTCGTGTCCTTTTTACGAAGATATGAAATTTGTCGTCACTAAAAGCTTTTGTCACGAGGACGATTACCTCACTCTTTAACTTCAGCCAGTTTGGTATCGATTTTTTTTCGTTGCTTATCAGTCTAGTCGGTCGGCTCATCTGATGTCCCCAGTGAGTGCAACAGTTCGGATTATAGTAGAGAAGCCGGGCCTTACACGCCGGAGCCCTAAGCTCCAACCACGCAGCTCCAGTTTCCACAATACGTGCTCGACTTGCGAACCACTCCCGATTCGCGCTTGTCCACCTTAGAATCTCCGATCCGGCGGCCTGCGAGCAGCTGTTCCGAAACCCCGGCGACGCGACAGCTTTGTGTGTGCGCCTTCGTGTGGTGAGGGTTTGTACTCAGCCCACGTCGTTCTGTGATGACAGTGCGGGCCATTCTCGACTTGGGAGGCGATGATTGTCTCTCCAGATAACATGCGATCACACATCACTGCACGATAGCACTCAACATAGTTAGAACGTAATTAGCTGTTGTGTTTGCGTGTTGTTCTAACGTTGTTCTCAACGTTAGTTCTCTGTAATTAGCCATCTCGTGGTGACATTTGTACCACAAGGCCAGGCGAGCGATGTCCATGACTTCTCATTGCAGCGATGTCGCCACGGGCCTGTGCCCCCTCCTACGCGGACCACAAGTCGTCGGATCCAAGTGCCTGATAGAGCGCGTGTATTTTCATCGGCGGCGGGCCGTCGCTCAATAGCAGTATTTTGGTGCCAGGCGGCCCGACAGCGCCGCGTCCAGTTGTGCTGTGATTCTCCGCTGTCTGACTGACGAGGCGCTCCCCGTCTCTCCGGACAGCTGGTGCTCCAGTGCTAGTGTCTGACTCGAGGACGGGCAGATGTCACTCTCTGTGTGTCCTAGGCACCAACTGGATCGAACTGGATCGAGTTTCATGGATCTGGCACAGTCTGCAGGCTGTCATGCGCACATAACATGAGTGTTCACTCTTCGCTAGCGCCGTGGTTTACGGACTGAATGCCACTGTGTGTCTGCACTCACTGTTGGTCTCGGATGTGAGAGCACTGCAACGCGCGATCGAACGCCCGGCGTCCCTCCGAGACTTGATTATATACTTCCGTCCATTTATTGATGAAAATACAACATGCAAGTCGCAACCTATTTTATATGTGGCTAGCCGACCAACGGAGATGTTTGATGATTGACGTTTGTGGCGCTGAAACTCAGGCATTCCACAGATGGTAGGCGTATTCGAACTGTCCGTGCACAAGTGAAATGCAACTACAAAAGATGTCGACATGACAAACAGTGGCAAACATGAATGGTAAACCACCACCATAGGCAGCGGGCTATGGATCAGACATCGCATCGCCTCACATTGTTAGACATCACACACACAAAACCAACAGTTCATCCCTGCCTCATCTCCCTCCCACACGCACGCAAACGCTCAACCAGCCATCATTACCCATTCTGCCATCCACTTCACGCCACAGACAGACAAACACCGCCACCCGGCACATCGTCACCGCCTGAACTGCTTCTTGAACTTGTTGAAGAGCAGGTCGTCGCTGGCTTGGCCTTGTTTCCTCTTGCCTCCCTCCGCGTCCTCCTCTTCCTCCCTGACCCCGCCGACCACGAGGACTGGCTTCTTGGGCTCGACGCGCGGCTCGGGCCGCTTCTGTCGCAGTGGCTCCTTGATGCTGACTGGCGGCGCACGGTGAGGACATGGTCAGTGGTAACAGGGGAGGAGGAACTCGAAGCGGTTTGGTCAGTGGTAACAGGGCAGAGACTCGAAGCGGTCGTCGTAAGGGGTTTGCCATTGTGTTGGGAAGCGAAAAGTGTAGAAGCTCACCAACACAGTATCACAACATTACAGATTAACTGGATTTTGTGGGAACTTCTGTTCAGGGGTGTAGGATCCTATTCAGTTGGGGAGGGGGCTTCAACTCCCCCGAAATAAGACCAGGAAGTTGGTCAAATCCGGTGAGAAATCTGTTCTTTGTGGACTTCGATGGTATTTTAAGGTATTTCCCATCTCAGCCCCTCCCTCTCCAACTATTCTGGAGAAGCTACGCCCCTGCTTCTGTCTGTGCATAGCATGAACGGAAATAGAAGCAGTGAAAATGAAGGGAATTTCATGTAATGACACGCTTGAATTAAAAGCCAAAGTCCGATGTCAAAGATATTCCAAGTCATGAGTCCTGCAGTTCTCAAACAAGGTCAATTTCCATGCATCTGAGGTCAGGATCATCACAATGTCCAATTTTGAAGAAGGAAAACAACGTCTGCCATGTGAAGCAGCAGAACGCGTTAACTCAATCGTCGAGTTCCCAGTCACTCACATCTGTTGTGCTGTACGAAGTTTACAGCCATGTTCGTGGGGACGAAGTGGGACGGTCCAGACTTCTTATTCAGCTGGTCTTGCAGCAGTTTCATCTTCGCCGATTCAGTTGCCTCGATATTCTTCAATTTGGCACTGTAAAGGGAAACGTTGTTATCACACGAAAGTGCGATAGGTGGGTGACGAAACAACCAAATACGCTGATAACAGCCGCTGAACCGATGTGTCTCAGCTGATTTGAGACATAATTGTACCACGCTTTTGTTCTAGCAACACTTTTATATATTATTTTATCAACATAAAAACATATTCCACCACACGAAAATATAACAACAGATACCTATATTTACCCCAGAGTTCTAACTTTAGCAACATTCGAAAACAATGCCCCGACTGATTTTGTATAGGCTACACGTCGGTACAAAGCGGGGACGTCGTCAACTTACTCAATACCCGAGCCAATCCCCGACATCTCAACAGCATGAAGCCCGGACCATGCTAACCCGCTGTATGCCCAGGTCGAGGCCCGGCACTCCACCCATCAGAAGAAACCAAGGACGTCGTCAACTTACTCAATGCCCAGATCTATCTCGGGAATACCACTCAGCATCTGATTAGAGAGCATCTCTTCGGACTTCTTGTTGGAGCTCATTCTCAGGTGTTCCGGCACTGCCTGTAGAACAGGAGTATGGTGTCACTTGGGCTGGAGATGGCCAGGCACAGTATTGGACAACGTGCATTGAACGTGTATGTATCAGACAAAGAAATGTCGATCATCACAGAAGACACCCATCAAGTATATCGGGATCCAAGCCCGACTCCAGTTACGCGGTGCCTGAGCCTGGCCAGCACGGAGTCGTGGCGAGAACTGAGTGCAGCTTTAGCCGCTTACCATCAGTGCAGCCTGCTCCGGGGTCAGGTACGAGTTCTGCTGATCATCCTCGTTCTCCTCAACACCTCGCCGCTTCTGCAGTTCTGTCTCAATGTACTTCTGCCTAGAACGTGATGAAATAGCCGTTAGTACTCATTGTAAGACCAACGCGAAGCAACTATCAAAATACTCGGGGTGCCCATAAACCCTAAAACACGACCACCGCCACCCTAAAACACGACCACCACCACCCAAATACACTGCTTCTATCTCGATGTTGTTGCAGATGATACATGTGAAATGAAAACAAACCACCGAAATGGAGTAAATCCCTGTAATTGGTAACTTATGCTTTTATCACGGACGGAAGGACCGGCTAAAAAGGTGACAGGAAGCACGGCACACGACGCGGAACATTCCATAGACAAGAACGTGACAAAACATACATGCCATAACAAATGTAATGTGGTGTTAAGAGACCACATCACATTTTATACAAATGTTATGTGGTATTGTAATGTGGTACAAATGTACAGGTGTTAAAATTATATCTCTATGATTTATCTCCACGAAGTTATTCACGAACATGTTGAAGTTGTTCGTTGTTGCTAGTGAAAACAGTTTGTCGTGCATAACTTAGTATTAGTTAAACATGTAGCAATACTTTTACCACAATCGTGTTTGTCTCGTCAAGGCGCTTCGAAAGATGATAAAGGTGACCTGTTTAGGTCAACTTCAAAATTTGACCTCAGGTCAAGGTCATTTGGCAACCCAGGTAGGTCATGTTGCATATCGGGCGACGCGAATCGACGATACAAACACAACGGTTTAATTGTCACGTATTTAACTGCATTATACTAATAATTATTGACAAAATGTTGCTGGTGACCTCAGATGACCTCAGCTGACCTTGTAGAGGTCAATGAGCAACAATTTCACTGGTACATCAATAAATTCACAAAATTTTACCTCCTAGTGCTTATATTGCAACCTGAACACAAACCGCATTAAATGCCATCATGGGACACATTAATCATTTCGTGTTGGTGAAAAGATAAAAAAACGCGTTATTTTTAACAATTAAAAAGTACATATATAGACAATACCTGTCTCATTTTTCCTATGCAAAGAGAACTTACCCAAATAATATTATACAAATATAAAACAAAACTAATTCCACTGCGCTCGTTTCGTCAGGTCAGGTCACCAGAGGTCACAGATTGTTTCGTCAGAATCCACGCAAAATAAAAACTGGGCCTGGGATGATGTTCCTTACTTCATTGCCATTCAGAAAATTAATGGTTTTCTAGGAATCTGATTTGTTGTGGAGTTATTAGCGGATTGGCTAAGTCATGCAAGGAGACCTCACAAAAAATGTTGGAGACTATATTAACTCGGCAGCCGTAACTTCAATCGAGCATAAATTTGCACAGCGCGATTTGGCGCCCCAGGTACAAGCTTAAATCAAAATCTGAGATGTATGGCGTTAATTTGGGGTTTTCGCTTGTCGATCTATCCTGGAATGCCCCACCTGCAACCGCATCCAATACAATGTCGTTAATGTTCCCCGCCGCCGTGCTCACATTTCGGCGTCCTCGTCGCGCTTGTTGGTCTCGGCAGAGAAGGTGGTGCCGATACCAGTGTCGTAAGCGTCGTCTGTGTCCTCTGATCCGGCCTTCTTGATGTCCGCCAGGCTCACCATGCCACCTGACGTCTTCTTGAACGGGTCATTCTGCCGGACATAAACAAATCCATGAAGTAAGCACACGGGCAGATAGCAACTGATGATGATGATGATGATTAGGGTTTTTGGGCGCATCTACACTTAGCGCCCATACCGAAGTTTATCTTGTCAGTATAGTGCATATACGATATTAATCCGGGTGGCTGAGATGAAGGCAAATAATCGATCTGCCTGAATAGCTGATGAATCGTCCCCTTAAAGCTGACACACAGTTAGTGGAGAAGTCTGGCCGAAGAACCGCGAACGTTCAGCAGCCATGAGCGGACATACAGTCAGCATATATATATAGCAACTGAGTGATATAAAGCTGAATAAAGGATTGTAAGCCTCTACTACTAGGCATAATACAGACAATACAATTACTGGAGCAGCTGTAAAATCGTCATGGTATTTCGGATCAGATTTTGCACCTATACGTCGGGGTCGTTAAGAAGATCGATATCGATATCAACGTTAACATTATTTCGGGCACCTCTTGTTACTAAAGTAATGCAGCACCAACCTTCTTTTTCACATCCTTTTTCGAGTCTCCTTTCGCCAGCGTTTCGACATCAATGCCGCTTGCCTTCTTACGCAGCTTCTGAATCTCACGAGCCTCTTCCAGCTTTTCTCTGAAAAAAATGGACACCAATCTTGTAAGACCATGTAATGGTTATTTGGCATGATCCACGCACTGCAGCCCTCAGCAGCAGTCGAAAGTCCCTGACTGGTGTAGGGGCCCTGCATCCCTCCACACCCAAGATAATGAATCAAGGTTTGTTAGAATGCACCCATACCCTGATCATATATCTCATTTAGCTATAGTCAAAGTCATGCGGAAAATATGTATTATGTGCTGACATGTGCGAGGTTGAATGCTGCAAAGGAAAAGATGGACATGGTAAATTAGACATGATCATGATACATTACCAAAACCGCAGTGTCCCAAAATGTGTCGATTTGGGTGGGAGATGACACCCAACTGTGAATAATTTTCCACTCTCACTTCACCATTTTAGGAAGAATTTTCCACTCTCAAATTATGAAATTGCTGATATTGATTCTGATTTAAATAAAATATTGAACTAAAATACATGATTTCCAATGAAAAACCATTGCTTTCATAATCAAAAACAGTTAATCGAAAATAGTACCATTTTCTACCATAATTTTCCACTTCTACATGGTCTTTTGGACTCAAATTTCCCACTCTGACACCCAAGCCAAAATGGAATCTTGGGACACTGACCAAAACTTAGCTCCCATAAACAAAGACAGTACAACATCGTGTGATGCTTAGCAGCAACATCAATAACAACAACAATGGAAAGACAACGGAGTCGCTTTCAATGCATTATAAACCATCATGCATGATACATGTACAATGTACATGCAAAGTGTCTCATTACAGGCTGAAACCTACGTCAGTGAGAGTTCCTCTTCTTCTGCTGGAGGCGCCTCATCACTGTCAGATGAAACTCGCCGCTCCCTCAGTGGCTTCTTCTTCACCTTCTTAAACATTCTTTATGATGCTTCCTTTACATTAATAGTTGTTTCTGAAAATAGGTATGAAATGTTACATGAAATCAACTGTTGTTATATATGTTTATATAATTATTGGGAAGACAAAGCCCCACTTCACCATTTAACCGCACAAAATCACAGTTTTCAGTCAGAAGCACATAATTGAAGCGACATTCAA
Source organism: Semibalanus balanoides (assembly GCA_014673585.1). Lineage (NCBI taxonomy): Eukaryota > Metazoa > Arthropoda > Thecostraca > Balanomorpha > Balanidae > Semibalanus > Semibalanus balanoides. The sequence goes on from VOPJ01012836.1 coordinate 97,482, forward strand.
TAAAAAATAGCAGGAAATTCAAGGAAGCTTTCCAACAGATTGGCATCCAAATTTTCCAACCTGAGAAACAGACTATCATACCAGATGATATATAAACTTCTCTGGGTCTTTATTTGTCTGAAATGTCGATAAATGTCCCAATATTCTCATAAACAAGCATTCAAAATTACTTCTTCCAAAATCTTTTTTCAAATTTATCTAACTGATTTAAATGTCATACCTAGTAATGTTTGCAACATACATACCGTGTGGTCAGTGTGAAATGTGCTATTGCGGAACTAACAGCACATTTCACACATCGCACATTTCACACATAAACCTAAAATGGTTTATAAATGACATTGAGTAATTATCTAGTGTCTATGACTGTCCTCCGGGTGTTTACCTTACCAACCTTACCTAACCTTATCAAACCTTACCTAACCTTTATAATACATCGCTGCTGATGGAGATTCGAAACTAACCCTGGGCACTGGCGGATCCAGAACATGGGCATGGGGGGGGGGCTAAATTTCAAAAAGTTTCATCGAATTCGATAAACTCATGGGATTTGGCTTCCTTGTACCTAACTGAACGGTTTAAAACAAATATGCCCTAGTAAAAGTTTATTTGATTTCCCTCTATAGTGGAAAATGCCCAATTTCGCCGATTTCAGGGAATATGGGGGCGGGCCCCTGCCCCCCCCCCCTCTGGATCCACTAGTGACCCTGGGTGGAGATCGGTTCAACTAAACTTTGCCATGAGATACCAGTGACGTCATCAATGCTCGATGCTCGTAACGCTAACACCACAACTACAAAAACTTGGTAATGAGGGTTAAAGAGGTGGAGCTGAGGTGAAACGGTTGGCCTTTGAATTAAGTTGTTATTGAGGGAATTTGAGTTGTAAATGAGTGTTATAAAGGCGACCAAAGTATTATTTCCTATATTTTATTCCAGACGCCTACTCGCCACATGACGATATTTCCGCTACGGCGTCGCGCTACGGCGTCGCTACGGGTCAAATTTTCCGTACGTGGGAAAATTTGACCTTTTTTTACCTCTGGTGACCTCAATATTGACCTGATCAAAAAAATAGCTACAGTATTTTCGCTAGTAACTCGTCCACGGCCTACCTCACGCCGTTTTCCGCTTCTCGCTACGTTGCGTATTTTTGGAGATCTCTGGGGAGGGGGGGGGGCGGTTATCCGCCCCCCGCCGTCGGTTCGAAGTTGGCTCAGACCCCCGTCGGTGCGAGGGCTAAAATGGCGTGCAGCAATGCGGAAGTAAACGGTGGTGAGAAACTCCCATTTCGGGGAGAAATGGTAAAGTAGGTAAGTGTACAGAATAGTGTCTAGAATGATGATGATTTGGGCTTAAAGGAAATAGTTCACCTTGGATTGTTTTTCAAACACAAATTGATTATATTTTCAAATACAACTTATTTTCATATCAAAAATAGCCATACATCGCGCCGATTCAGGACAGAAGAACGTAAATGATTAATTTTGTCAAAATTATACGCGTACTCTCCATCTCCGCAACGTCAAACGTGGCTCAGCCAATCAGATTTGAATGTATAGTCGCGTAAGATTACTGTATAGTCTCTGCCCAGGTGTGTGAGGCCCACAATAGCCTCTGCCCAGGTGTGTGAGGCCCACAATCCTTCAACAAAAAGTCAAATATATTCGGCTGGAGAGTCCTTTCAGCCCAGAAAACTTGCAGTTAGGGGTTTCTCAACACAGGCTACAAAACTGCTATCTCAGTTCAAAACCCATGTTGAAGGTGAACTATTTACTTTAAGGGCACCTCAACCCAATGGTTATGTGGCGCCCATAGTGTCTAGAAACATGCAGAATGTCCAAATAATTAGCTTAGTGATGAAATAGTTAAGTTTTGAAACATCTAAGAACGCTGAGGGACATCTGAGTATTCAACCAATTACTCGGATCTTGAAGAAGTTCTGCCTCAGCAATCTGTTTATGCGATACTCATTTTGGAAATCAAATATCAGTAATAGTATACCTACTCATTAGGGTGGGTCGACACTCTAGGATCCATGGGAGACAGCGAAATTATATGGCGCTGATTCATGACATTATGATTGAGAGCACAAAATTTCCGCAAACAAATCCATATTTGGTAACCGCGATGCAATTTTGCGCGAGCGTTCCCGCCCCTCCATTCTTTAAACATTAGCGCGACGCCCAGCGCCACCCTGGCGGCCATTGCGGAACTATGTCCGTCGCTGTTTGTTGGCTATGAATATATTTTGGAAAGTAACAAACCCTGTACAAATGGTCAATATTCCGTAATATCGACATGTCAATGCTTTCATGTATGCAGTTGATATGAATTATTTACCGAACACGGCGCAGAACGCAGCCTAAGATGTGAGAGGGGAGGCAGTCAAACCTCCCCATGAATGACTCGTTTTGCGCACATCTTGGAATATCAGACGGACTAGCACTTACTGGCCTGATATCTTGAGGATCAGTGGTGATACTCAGCGGCCAGCGCAACAGTCTTGCTATCCCAGGTGAATACAAGGTGACTGTCCCTTTAATGGTCAGTTTAATATCCGTTTAGTGACGGGTGGAGATGGATGCGCTTGTTTGCGATAGAGTAAGTGGGCCAAAAATGAACTATTCATCAAACGATTTTGGCCAGGACGGGCTAAATAGCCGCCTGGAGAACAATAGGTGGTAAATGCAGTGGTGGGCACAGTCTTTAACACAAGCAAACTAGATAATGCATAGCGTTGAACTATTGCGCAGTGGTGTGCGAAGAAACTCACAAAGGCGAGAAAGCCTTCCGCTAGTAGGCTGCCTGCCTGCCGCTGGCGACGCCGGACCGCTGACCAGCCTCCGGCCGTCCCACAACCAAACCTAGATAAAGGGAAATAAAAAAGAAAAGAAAATAGGGGCAGCACCTAATCGACAGGGGCGCAGCCAACATGGTCGAAAATTGTGCAGAAGTGGCGTCTCTCCATGCTCACTTGCTCGACGTGCTTTTAACATTTTGTGAGGCGGCGTCACTGGCCGGAGAAGGGCCGCATGAGCGCCTCGTTGCATGGGCAACGAGGCGCCCACGCTGATTCAGACGCACAGGTGAATCAGCGGCGTTGAATCGCACCTGGGCGATGATTCAGACGCACAGGTGCGGGCGTGGGCGGCCACAAGCATCCAGCATGCCGGTGAACAGTCGCAGGAGGACGGTCCCACGCAGGGACAGATCCCGCCCCTGTCGAAGATCTTCAAAATAGTCCGGCAGCGGCGATCATCCAGTTTTTAAGAGGGTCGGCAGCTCGCCCCCGACCCTCCATCCGACCCGCGACGCCAGGACGCGCCTGGTCGGCGTGCAAGAAGAAAAAGGCAATTTGCAATTTGCACTCCCTGCGCTGAACTTCGCAGCAGAAGCTTACACCAATCTGGGGGACTGGGACTCGGATCTGATCACGGAGCCACCGCTGACAAGCCTCAGCGATGTAGAGCTTGGAAGCCCTCGGAGCGCACCGCTGTAGGTACCCTCGTGCTCTGTCCACACAGTCGTAGAACAAGCTGTGAGGGTGGTAACGGATATGGTGACCATAGTGGTCGGGGAGTCACAGCGGCATCACAGAAGCTGTGGTCGACTCAGCCACCGTAACATGCTTCCAGCCGTCACAAGCATAAAGCCATTTATCGAGAGCCTGACTGGTTTGTAGAATAGTCAGGGAAATGTCCTACCACCAACAGTGAATAATGCATGATATTGCGCGGAAAGTCACACTAGAGTTTTACTCCCCCCCCCGTTTTAAAATTAGCGACTGTTAAAATACTTAATTTATATTATATTATCACATGATTCATTACCGTGGACCAGTCCGTAAAGATTCTCCACCCGTCACTCAAACAGTATTAAATGAACCCTTAGAAGCCGAACATCCGAGTATTCAACCTGGGATATCATGCTGTTGTGCTGACCGCTGAGCATCACCACTAACCCCCCGACATTCAGGCCAGATTAGGTGTTATTAGTCTGATGTGCGGGTGCAAGAGAGTAATTCATGGGAGGTGATTACCTTCCTTCTCATATTTTAGGCTGCGTTTCATGCGCGTGTTCGTAGATATAATATAATAGCAACTGCTTACATGAAAGCATTGACATTTCGAGAATACGAATATGACATTTGTACAGGGTTGTTTACTTAAAAAGATCCCACAGCCAACAAACAACAGTGAAGGACATACGTGGGCTGTTCAATAAGTAACATAAAATGTGCTATAATTCAATAACCTAAAGTAGTAGAGAAAAACAATAAACACTTCAAGAATCTATGAACAATTTGCTACAAAGTGCTTATTTGCGTTTTTCCTAATAGAATTTGGTTTTTAACCACGGGCATCATGGAGACCTTGATGAAGCAGCGTTCCGTTATCAAATTTGCTGTCCTGGCCGGCGAAAATTCACCAGCCAAAGTTTACGCGAAACTCCGCAAAGTTGATAATGAGGACACAATGGCTTTAACAAATGTTTGCCAGTGGATTCAGCAGTTCAAAAAAGTGAAAATAGCATAAGACAAGCCTCAATCTGGAAGACCAGTGACCGTCGCCACACCTGAAACGACCAAAGAAGGAAAGGTGGAGACGGCGATGCTTGGGCGATTCTCACTCCGCCGTACAGCCCTGATCTGAGCCGTCAGTCTTCCACCTGTGTGGTCCCACCTGAAGAAACTTCCTTCACGATCAGTGCTTTGCGACTAATGAGGAATTGAAGATGACAAAGATACGGTGCAGGATCACCGGAAAGGAATTAATTCCGGAGGGATCTTCGGCGTTGTGGAGCGATGGGAGAAGTGCGTGATGGTAAACAGTGGAAATGGGTGGAGAAACAATTTGTGGAGGCCTAAGAAGCTGGAGAAGAAATAGGTCACAAATCAAGAAAAGCCATTTTTGTAGAGGAGATTTCAGATATCATTTGGTGTTTACCCATTCGTCAACCAAAAATTTGACTGAAATACAGATGATTTTACGTTACTTATTGAACAGCCCTCGTAGTTCCGCAATAGCCGCCAGGGCGGTGCTGGCATCACGCTAGTGTTAACGAATGGAGGGCGGAAACGCTCGCACAAAATTGACTCGCGCATACCAAATATTGATTATTTTGTGAAAGTTTTGGTCTCAATCATAATGTTATGAATCAGCGCCATATAATTTCGCTGTCTCCCCTTGCTTTGCAAAAAAAGTTCCTCAACGACCCAGTCTACTACTCATTCAACAGTGATCATCAGTGAATATCCAAAGGCAAGTCTATCAATGTAAAAATATAATAGTTGAGCGAGCAGTGTTTTCCCTTTGCCTTACCATTACGTTTGAGAAACATTAGATTTAGATCTTTGTTTTGGCAAGGCTGATTTTTATTCTGAAACACTAACTGTGCAGAAACCACAAACAGGTGAATCTAAATTGAAAGCCTCTTGAACAGCTTTTCCAAGACTTATGATTATATAGAACTTGAAATTTATACAACAAACATTAAAATCGTCACAGGGTTTGGCTCAAAATTATAAAGCTCATTAAATATATCACCATTGAATCAAACTGACATGAAACTGACTAATGCTGTAACTTCATTTTAACAATTCAAAATTACCTTTGTTTAATAGGTTTGATTTGTGAACATGCACTGTATCCTCTTAGGACCATACCTTGGATTATTATTTTATATACCGTGCCTTGGACTACCGTGCCTTGGAATCTTGGACTTGCCTTGGACTACGAATGAATTAGTAATTAATTATGTATACAGACCTTGGTAATTACGGGCGCATAGAGCTTCGTCAGGCCAAAGCGTCCGGTTTTACCACAGGGGCTATGCCGCTGGGACCCCATTGGCCGAGTTGTCAAATGACGGCGGTCATATTGTGACTACCAAAAGAAGGCGGCAACCGGCGCGCAGCTCGGCGGACACCCCAGCTAACTTTGTTTATTTTGTAACAGTGTAAAATGTTACTTTGTAACAGCTAATATTGAGCAAACTACTTACGGAATATTGCGGCAACATGACTACCACTCAAATGTTCCGATTTGAATGCAGAATGATTATGGGTGGCTTGTTTTATTTCGTGCAAAATAAACCTTTATACCGAATCATTCTACATTATATTCCGTTGGAACATTTTGATGGTAGTCATATTGTGCTACTAGTCTAACTAGTCTAGTCGCTTGCTCAATATACTGTTAAATGACAGCCGCTGTGCCCGCCCGCCTTTTTTAAACGGGCTGCGAACAGACACCCGACTGCTTTTGGTAGTCACAATATGGCCGCCGTTATTTGAACAGTGTCTCAGCCAATGCGCCTTCCATCTCTATAGAGTTCAGTGGGGTTTACGGTGTATTTTGCAGCAAGTGCGCATTAGATGTATCCTAAAGTTTAGAGTCTCATTTCTGAGTTGATTCTAGGATTTTCACGTTTTTAGATTGAGCATAAATAATTGTTTAACCTTATTTATCTACAGTAAATTCATAAGACTTTATTCTGGTATCTATATTCTGCATTTGTAAAAAAATCGATTATGTACGATTATGTAAATCACATTCATTATTTTTCAAATATTGTGTTTCTCTAAAAAGGCGACAATCAAAAGAGCGCATTTATTGTTTTTCAATTTTACGTGTACATATACTGAATGTTAACCTGGTCTATGTCTGTTTTTCGCTAAATTTAGACCTTTTTATAATTGATATATCTTGGATCAACATTGATTTCTTTTTATCTTGCGTTTTATGCCATTATTTAATGCAACGCTAACTGTAAAGGTTTGTTGTGTTGCCTGCCGCGCGGCGGCGGCTGAGGCGTTGGTGGCCAAACATCTTGGGACGGATGGTTGATGGAAAGGTAATATCAACTGTATTATACAAATTTATTAAATACTCTGCCCTGTTTTGAGAACTAGCCTAAAGCATCAAGCCATTTCTGCTGTCATGACTAGCGTGCTGCAATTATGACGCGATGCAAAGTGGTAATTTGACTGTGCATTTCTTATATATTTTTATTATTATTTTTTACACAGTGCAACCAAGTTTATTTAATAAATTTCACCTGATAATCTGTTTGTCTTTTTTCAATCTTATCTCTAAATATGCAATAAACAATTTTGAGTACCTAGATCCTCACATTCATTAGGCTAGGTATCTATTCATTAGGTACCTTCCTTCTTCTTTCCTGTTTATTGTTATTTTTTATATCTCATTCCTTATTTTAATCCAAAGTTATAAGGCCACACAACCTTCTTACGGGTCTGGGAAATGTAGTCTGATAGACAGCCTGTCAGCTCCTGCTCAAGTTGGCTCAGCTTAGTTATTAGCTAGGTACGGATGGACTTTATACACTTTGTTACTCCAGTAGGTACTTGAGTATTTTTGAATGTGTTTTCAGGGGATGCAGATGTGACGATTTCAGGTAGACTGTTCAGTAATCATGTCGCTGGCACCATCCCAGGTGGGAGCAAGGGGCAGGCAGTACAGCCATTTTGATGTCACTGGTATAGGATTATTATATTTTGTATTATTATGTTCTATGCAATCAACGGCGGTGAAACCATTTGTCACCCAGCCCCGGCAGGCAGTGTCCACCCAGCCCAAGATGCTCCATCAGCAGCAATATACTCCTGCCGGTTAGGTTTGAATCTCCTGTTTCATGCAATCAGCTGCAGCGAAGCCTCCTATCAGTATCACCCACCCCTGGTAGGCATGTGTCCACTCAGCCTGAGATGCTCCATCAGCAGCAACATATGATAATGGTTAGGTAAGATTGGATTATGCTCAATCCAGCTAGAGAGGAAAAATACTATCAGGCTGTTCCACATGTGTTGAATGAAATGGAGCTTGTATGTTCTTCTCTTTTCAAGCTCTGATTCATTCACCTTTTCCTCTTTGTTCACAAAGCCCTACATACCATAGTGCCTGGCATTTCTTCCAATCAAACCACCTCAATTGTGCAAAATGAGTGTAGCAGGTACAAAAATAGTTCAGTCATATTACATATATTGTTTGTGTCCATATTAGGGCATGCTTGCAGACTAACTTAATATGCCATTATCAAAGTTGCCAAGTGATGAATTTAGGTTAAAACCACAAGAGTTGAGGAAAAGCATCAGCACGCTCACTGCTGCCTGCAGGTGAAGGCAGTGTTGGAATTTTAATTTCAGGACCTGGTCCCGGAGAGCAGAATGACCAGCAGATTGAGAGCAAATTCTGAACATTTTCAGGCATTTTCATTTACAAAAATGTCCAACTTTATGTTTCAAAAAGACAGTTGATGTAGAGGGTCAAAATATCGGATATTATCCATGTGTCGTTGCATTTGCAGAGCTGATTGCACTGTTGAAGTGTTTGATGGGCTCATTGCCAGTATCTGGTAAAAAAAGAAACTACTAGCTGACTTTTTTAAAAAGATTTTGCTTACATGTACAACAACGACACTGCTTTTCTACTGAACAGACAATGAGTGTGCTTAACCTGCAAAATTGAATATGAAAATTTGAGCAGTAATACATGAAAAGAGAGTAATGTTTCAAGAGAGCAAAACCTTGTGGACCCTCAAAAGACCAGAAAATGACCAAAATTCCAACACTGGGTGAAGGGGGGTGATTTCTCCCCCTTTGGTTTTCATGAATAGCTAAAAAAGTAGTGTTGCACAAATTTGGCATAGCTATTTGGGCAACATTTACCCACATAGTGTTAATTTTTACCTAGGGCATCTCAGGTCAGATCATCAGGTCAAGTCAAGTGACACCTTACCTTTTTGGTGATCAGGATTGAAAAAGCCACTTGGCTTGGATGACCCGTTCTCATCGAGCTCGATTCGAGGACAAGCTGGGCTCTTAGGGGTATGGGGTTACATACATAATGCTCACCCAGTGACGGTCGAGTTGGGCTTTGAACCGATTTACTGAGTCGGCAGACACCACCTCGGCTGACAGTGAGTTCCAGTCGTTCACGACTCGTGAGCTGAACGCGTTCCTTCGGACGAGGGATCGTGCCCTGGGTTTCTGCAGCTTCCATTGGTGTCCTCTTGTCCTCTCAGAGTTGTTTCTTGTCAGGAACATCTCCGGCAGTACGTCCATGCTTCCGTGGAAGAGCAGGAACACCACAATCATGTCCCCCCGGCGGCGGCGGTAGAGCAACAAGGGGAGCCCGAGGTGACGCAGTCTTTCCAAGTATGGACAATGCTTCATGGATAGCACCATTCGCGTCGCTCGCCTTTGCACTCGCTCCAGTCGTTTCTGGTCTGTTTTGCCGAAGGGACCCAGACGATGTTCCCGTACTCGAGGAACGGTCGCACCATAGCCTTGTAGAGGAGTGGAAATGTAAACTCGTCGATGTTGGCGAACGAACGTCTCAAAACGGCAAGCATCCGAGATGCCTTGGAAGACTGCGACTGCCGTCTGACGGTGAAACTTCAACTGGTCGTCTGGTCAAAAGGAAAGGGACCTCGGCAATCATGATGATGCCGAGGTCCCTTTTCCTCTTTTTCCGAAACTTCCATCCAGTGCCACGCCGTTTAAGTTGTACGCCTCTCCATTGGTTATGATAACCGATGTGCTTAACCTTACACTTTGCCATATTGAAGGGTAGGAGCCACTTTTCTGACCATCTTGCAAGGGAATCGATGTCAGCTTGAAGGAGACCGTCACGTCCCGGTTCACGACTGTAGAGTTTGGTGTCATCAGCGAATAGTTTGACACAGCTGGCTACCTGTCGCGGCATGTCATTAACGAAGATAGTGAATAGAGTGGGCTCTAGTACCGATCCTTGCGGTATACCGCTGGTGACGGGAACCCAGTCTGACTTAGACCCCTGGACCACGATCCTCTGTCGACGACCGAACAGAAAGGCCCGGATCCAGTTCAGGAGCTTCCCCCTGACTCCGTAGGCATACAGCTTACAGTTAAGTCTCTGGTGCGGCACCGAATCAAGGGCCTTAGCGAAATCAAGGTACGCCACATCGACCGAGTCCCCATCCTCCAGTGCTGCACTCCAGTATTCGATTACCTTCATCAGCTGACTGGAACAGGATCTCTTCGGGAGAAAGCCGTGGTGGGCATCGTGCAGCAGTCCGTTGTCTTTGAAGTGGTTGAGAAGGTGATCACGGATAATCGACTCGAGCACCTTGGAAGGGATGGCACTTGGCAGTAAGGCTAATGGGACGGTAGTTCGCAGGGTTTCGTCTGTCACCTTTCTTGTGTATATGGACTACATTCCCTACCTTCCATTCTGAAGGGAGCCTACCTGATTCCATGGACTTCCTGAAGAGCGAACTCAGCGGCTTCGACAAGGCTCCCGCAGACTCGCGGAGCAGTCGGAGATGGATAGCATCCGGTCCCGGCGAGCTGGTTGTCTTCAGGGAGGCCAACTTTTCTTCTATCTTCTGTTGCGAGACGTCGAAATCGACTAGCGGAGGACCCTGGAAGTCGCATAGCAGGGAGGAAGGGGTTTCTGTTCCCTCGTCAGTAAAGACGCTGCTGAAAAACCGGCTCAAGACTTCGGCTTTTGCTTGACTACTGGACGCGAGCTCTTCGTTTTCGTCCAGAAGGTCTTCAACCCGGCATCTGGTTCTGAGACGTGAGTTGGCGTACTTCCAGAAGGCTTTTGGAATTGGCTTGATGACTGCTGCCAGCTTAGACTCGTGATCCCTCCGGAGGTTCCTTGTCAGTGTCCTCAGCTTGTTCCTGCATCTCACGAAACCACCTCAAACAAAAGGTTGTTGTTGCTGTTGTACTACAGCCTTAGTGATTGACCAAACAGTTTGAAACTCAAAGGATGTCATTAGGTGATAAGTATCTTCAATTTGCACATCTAAATTTTGTTTGAGACAGTTGATTCAACATGCACACGGCAGGGGATCGATTTCACCCCCCCCCCCTCGGTCTAAAAACATGGAACATAGTAGCAAGCAGAAAACAGCATTGGATAGCTCAAGACCAGCTCTATAAAAAGTAAATAATTTTGTTTCAATGGTAGGTCAATATTGGGGTCACTAGAGGTCATCCAAGGCCAGAATTCCAGTTAAGGAGCAGAAACTACCTACCAAATATCTCAGGAAATTGTATAGCTTGGAAAAAATCAAAAGTTCTTGAAAAATGCAAACACAGTCAAATACATTACAACCAGTTTCACTTCTATCTTCTTTCTGTCAAGCTATTAAATTTAATTGTACTATCCTTAGGTCACATATGTATACAAAACGAGATATACGAATCGTAGGTACCTATGTCCTTACGAAATCCAGTAAGTTTGAAACTGATAGGTCAAAACTGTGGCTGTGGTGATAGGTCAAAAACTGTGGCTGTGGTATGACCACAAACTTTTTTGGATGTGGGGTGACATGACCTGGCAGCTGGCCTGGTGACCTGGCCTGAGATGACATGAGATATACAATTCAGACTGTGTGTAATTCATATCCAAACAGCTGTGTCAAATTTTGAGGGGCTGCACGTCGCCGTTTTTCCGCTATTCGTGAGAAGAAAAAACAGGGGGATCACCCCCGGCCGTGCGTGTGTTAAGACCCTAATAAATTACGAAAATTGGCGACGTGAATACGGCCCCTGGTGACCTAAGTATTGACCTGAACTAAACAAGACTAATATACTTTCGATAGAGCTTGTCTCGAACTATCTAACGCCGTGTTCTTATTGTCGCTACGTTGTGTGGTTTTCGAGATCTTCGGGTTGGGGATCACCCCACCCGGTAGCTCGTGGTTAGCGCAAACCCCCCGGGCCGGCAGTGCGCATGTTGAACTGTTCTCAGAGCATGACAAGCAAACTATGCAAAGTTTCTTTTGGCTTTCATTCATTCAGACTCTGCGATCTAGATGTTTGTTTTCGAAAGGGTCAAATCCTGGCAGCGATCTATAAATAGATTGCACAAACAGCGGACTGATCAAAATTTAGAATGCCATCCAGATGGCTAATTCAAATTTAGATTGCACAAGCAGCTGGCTTATCCAAGTGGATTATATTTGCTTCCAAACAAGTGAAGGCAAGATTTTGCCGGCTCAGAGGACAACAATAATTGATAGTTATTCATGCACTTCATCTTTGAAGAACACATATTGTGTTTATGGGTCTATCTGTGGTTATGACATATTTTAAAGTGATAGTGTACCAACTTTATATAAATTTAGATCAAATGTCCTGAAATAAACTTACTATGCAAGCTGCAAAATGAAGTATTTGGTCGGGGGCATTCGATCGTTTTCTTGGATGATACAGTGGGCAGAACAATTGTTTGGCAATTTGAGCATTTGTCATTTGCATAGGTTTTGTAAGTTGATAGGTACTCCTTACTAAGGGGTGCCTATCAACTCAACCTTCAACCTTAGCACTAAGTGGGTCTAAATGACTAAGAGTACTAAGTGTAGTACTACGGCGCGCCCGAAATCCCCAATAAACAAACAAACAATAAGTGTAGTACTAAGTATGTACTAAGAGGAGACAAGGTATGTACAAATGAGATCAATGTATTCGGTTTGACAGCACACGATTCTCGAGATCGATTGAGAGGCCGGTCGTAAGCTGAAAAAACGCACGTCAGGGGCAGTGTTGGAATTTTGGACATTTATCGGTCTTTTGAGGGTCTACAAGATTTTGCTCTCTTGAAACAAAAACTCTCTTGCCATGTATTACTGCTCACATTTGTATATTCAATTTTGCAGGTTAAGCACACTCATTTGGTGTGTCAGTAAAAAGCAGTGTTGTTGTTTCCGTAACAAAAATTTAAAAAAGTCAGCTAGCCATTTTTTTAACAGATACTGGAGACAAATGAGCCATCAACACTCACAGTGCACCAGATCCCAACTTGCAATGCAAATGACCTCTTAAATCAGTTGTCTTTTTTGAAAAACATTAGATTATATAGTTCTTGCAATTATGAAAATGGCCCTGAAAATGTCAGAAATTTGCATCTCAATCTGCCGGTCATTTTGCTCTCCGGGACCAGGTCCTGAAATGAAAATTCCAACACTGGTCAGGGGGTGGCCGGTCTCAGCGCTGGAATTCTGTCGTTTACATTTCCATGTCTATAACGCATGCCATTATTTTGGAAATGTGTGGCTGAGTGAAATGGCTGATGCCGTCCAGTCTTGAGTTGTTCCATTGCCGTTTAATATTTCTGTATCCAATTCGTAGTCTGCGTGGCAGTTAAGACGCGAGAGGATGTGGCTCGCTGCTTCCGGTATTGATAACGTATGCGTGTGTGGTGGGGGGAGGGGGGAGTATTTGGCGACTGCTGGTCGCACGTCTGGTGTGTGGACAGCTAGCTGCGTCTCTTCCACCTGCCTGTGGAACCGATTCAGGTGGGGAACCATGAGGACACGTATTCGCGATGACCTGTAACTAGCGTTTATAGGAAACCAGTAACCGGGGGATTTGAACTTGATCAGGCCACATTATTGTGATCAGTCCGACGAGAATACGCTGGCAATTTGTGTTTTTGCCAAGAGGGAGATACACGAAACTCATGCTATGCAATCGTCGAAAAGCCTTCCGTATTCCTTGCATGTGTTTTTCCATTAAGCTTTGTTGGTAGATGGTATGGTAGGACAATTTCGCTCTTGTAAGGCCCGCCTCACACAGGTCGTTTTTTATTCGTTGCGTTCGGTCACCTAATAATCCGCGAAAAATAGCTTTCCCAAGCTGCAAACAAGCCGATGTTTTGCCATCCGCGTCGAGACGCACCGCAACGCGTCGTGACGCACCGCAACGCGTCGTGACGCACCGCAACGCGTCAAGACGTATCGATAAGCGCCAGCCGTACGTCAGACCCGCCGTGACGGATCGGAACGCAACGCATGCAAAACGCAACCGTGTGGATAGAGCCTAAGGCCTGATATCGAAACTCTTCGGCGCTCGTCCTTATACCCATTCCTTTAGGTCAGGATTAGCGATCGGTAGCAGCTATCGCGTTCTAGGGTAAGATGTTGAGGGTGAGATGAAAGATGATAAGATGTTCTAGGGTAAGATGACGTCGGGGTCTGAATGACTAATCATGGAGCATGTAACAACAATTGTTGGGAAGCTGTACGTTCGTGTATGGACTTGGACACAAATGTCAGTTCTTCCAGCCCCCGCCAAGTGTTTGACATTCCTAAGTGATGACGTTACCAAAGTCCCGGCCCGTGGCCTTCAACATAAGAGCCAACGGGGAATTACGTTTTTTTCGGGATGATCTCCTGAAGACCCTACTTGGAAAATGTTGGCTTGCCTTACCTCAATGGATTCGTGGAGGTGTGCAGATTCCAGAAAACGGGTCAGTTTGGTCATACAGTATCGTTTAGAAATATTCAGTCCTACAGCATTAGTGCATTTTTGGCCGTATAAAGTGCACCCATAGGCTTCAGTATCAGTGACGTCATGATCTGCCTAACCTTATGTTCTAGTAACCTTGAGTACTTCTACGAATAATTGTATGAATAATTTCACGACGGGAACTCGAAATCCATTGGTTCCGGGTTCGATTCGGGCTGCTGGTAAGTTTTTTGGTGTCCTCGTTTGGGTCGGCGTAAGAGTTCTCGACGAGGAATGTCCTGCAGCCTGACAGTCTGGTTGCTGTAAGACTCCAATGCCGAATTTCACGACGGCCACTACAATCATTGAAAGCTTTGGACTAAGTTTAAATATTAGAGTTTCTTGCACACGTTCTTGTCACTTGGAATGGATATTGGTATATTCCCGTGCCAATTTTAATGTTAGTTACACATTATAGACCTTCTACCCATGTTTGCATTGTAGCAAGGAGCGCCTTTCGGCTATCGTGTAAACTAGATATTTATATCCCGGGACTGTTAAGCTATCCTGGGATTTCGGGCTTCTTTGAATGTTGATTACGGTATATCCAGGGATTCCAGGATTTCCTTTCCTTTATTGACTCGGTGATTTTGGTCTGAATCACGCGTAAAACATTCAGACACGCCACACAAACTTTCCGTTTTATAGATGTAGTCAATTCTTTCGCTCTAAATCGCGCAACAAATCGATAAACGTCTAATATCCTGAACCTGCGCCAACACAAATCGTATAGAAAAAAAGTGATTTTGTACGTATCGCTAGAATAATATAAAAAATGTACACCATTACCCAATCGAGTGATAGCGTCCACCTGCGCCGTTCGTATCTGGGCGTTGCGATTGAATGCCGAATTCATATTCGTATAAATCTACTCAATGACAGCTTTCCTGGCCTATTCAGAACCAAATGCGTACCGAAAGGTTTCAAACCTGATGTATTACTCGAAGAATAACATCGCATGACTGTTGATGTTGATTATAACAATTGCTATTAAATACCCACTCGACTATGGTACGATCGAGCCTCTACATTCAGACAACAACAACTGTTCAACAACAACTATAGCTCAAACGCCTTTCCCAGCTCGAACACATGTCCTAGCTCGATCACATTTCCAGGCTTTTACTCACCGAGTGGCGAGTATAGTGGCATTTCAGGAAACACTGGGCGTCAACAGAGCCATCACTCAAGCGGGAGCGCAGTTTCGTATAAACAATGTCACTGACAGTTGAAAAGACACGCTCTGATTCTACGCTCGTAGCGACTATTCCTTTGACTCATGTGTAGATGATTGTGGTGATTTTGGTCTTTACCTGAAATAGGACAATTGTAAAGTTCTTTCTTCACCACATTTGACATAGTTGATCTTAACCAGACATCCTGGCGCGTCAGGGATGCGACTTTTTGCAGCGGTCTCCAACGGTTGTTGAAGCTGCTGCTGCAGGGTCTTCTCTGGCGCGGCCTCGGGCTCGACGTTACTTTCAGACAGTGTCAGCCGGTGCTGACTCAGTACTGATACCCTCCCCAGTCCCCACTCCCACCCATTCGTTCTATCATTGACGTTATATAGTCTTATACTTCCTTTAGGGTGGCTTGCGGGAACGCTTTCTCCCTCTCTGGCTCGTCGTCCTGGGACAACACATTCTTGTAAATCGCCTGCAGATTTGCAGCCGCCTTTGACACCTTCGATCAATTTATGTTATATTGTACCTTGACCTGACCTCAGGTCAGGTCAAGATGCAATATTGATTGTTACTTTTTATCTCAGTCAATTTTGATAGACCTTAGTGACAGATAAATACGTTTTCTTTTGAGCACTATAACCGTGCGTTTTCTTCTTATCTGAATATAAACGTTTATAAGGACGTTTTTACTAACCGTTAATTTGCCTTTGGTGGCCTCTGGCGACCTGAATATTGACCTGACCAACACAATATCGATATACTTTCGATAGAGCTTGTCTCGAGCTACCGTTTTCCGCTTGTCGCTACGTTGCGTAGTTTTCGAGATCATGGTGGTTGGGGGGGGGGGGAAGTCAACCCCGGCGGTCCGTGGTTGGCTCGAGGTGCGAATCCCCGGCAGTGCGCCTGCAAGGAGACTTCTACAAGTCACTGTTATGTTTCTGCCCAAAGGTGGGTCCAGAATGTGTGTTTTTGTTGGGGGGAATACCAAGAAGTGTCACACAATTCTGAAAACCCATAACGTTCCACTAGCATTGATAGCTGATGTAAAATAAACTTTAATTGGTAAAATTTGTTTTGATTTTCTTTTACATAAGGAAATGTGACAATTTTGCACCGATTTCAGGCGTTTTTTAGGGGGGAGCTATTGCACTTAAGCCCCCCTGGATCCGCAAATGTATTTGCCTCCGCGTTGCCATAGTAACGCCAGTTTTTGAGACCCCAAAATTGTGTTTTGATAAATCGGGATTTCGGGATCTCGACCGACTTGATCCCGTGATTGAAATACCTAATGTAAACTGACATTGGTGGATGCGCGGTGGAAGTGGCTTATATAGCCGACACAGCCGGGCGGTATTAGACAGTCACAGGGAACGATAGCAGCCCGGCCAGCTAGCTCAGATCAGAAGGGACTGGCGAATCGAGTTAAATCGAGGACAGGCCGGATGGAGGACAGGCCGGAGATGTTCGTTATTGTTGCAGTTTTATTGGGATAAATAATTAACCTTTTTATAAGTGGCCTTTTTACCATAATGGCTTTATGTGGTGTAAATAAGGGTTGTATGTATCCATGTCCTGGTCCGTGTTATTTATCCGTTCATTTTGTTGTTTCAGGTTCCAGAGCGTGGGAGGACTGGTCGGCTTCGATGAAACGTGGATATCCTAATGTATAAATAGTGGATTCACTATGTCATCAATGAGCATAAACAGAAAGGTAAGATTCGAAAAAGGCGAACACCAGCCTATGACAACGCTTTCACTTGGATAACGATCACCAATTACTTATTTCTGACCGGAGTCGACCCTGTCCTGCTGTGATGTGCCATCTTAACAGTTGGCCGTACCGGCTTTGTCTCTTCAGTCGTTTACCTATATGTGTCATGCCAGGGCAGATGTGATATTCAAAATTGTTATGATCTTGTCCTATAATTGCTAACTCTTGTGTTATAAACAGAGGCTACGTGGGACACATTGGCGTCCCATTTTCAACCATCGGCATATTTTAGCTGTTAGGCTCAGCTCATGATAGTACAGGTACCATTCAGGCCTGGAATTAAACTGTTCAAAGTTCTAACAGTATGACAATGCAAGCCGTAGTTCGTTTGTCCTATGCTTTTTAATGGATTTTGCCCTGACCATTTTCAGCATGAGGGTGAGAACGAGCCATTTTTGCTCCAGTTATGTTATCGTGCTATCACATGACATCGTTTCAGTCACGGATAGCATTTAGCATATGCATAAAGACAGTACAGGTGTGCACTGGTGTGTAACCTACCGTAACACTGCATCAGTCGCGATGGTAGAGATAGGTACTGCGTGCTGTTAGCGGAGCCAAGGTTTTTAATTGGTGTCGTGTTCCGCAGGCTCTGGAATCCAACCCCACATCTCCGGACAGTACTACGGTTCCGTCCAAATTTGTCGAGGGAGAAGAAGTGTTCTCACATGCCAAGGACGGAAAATACTATCTGGGAACAGTTGTCGAGGTAAGTTTTGAACATTGTCGGTTGAACGTTGACATGTAACGGAATTCATGTCGTGATGTCCGTCAACTACAGACGATACTGTGTCACGTCTTCCCCGTACAAACGCCACCGTTAGACTGATATTACATAAGCATTAAGCATCCTGCCTCGCTCCAGCTTGACTGTGTTTATGCGCGCGGCAGCCATTTCTAGGAATGTTTTTCACGACGACCTGATTCACGCTGCCGGCTACAGTATTTGTACTTAATCCCACGCCCCGCTAGGGTATTCTGTCGAAAACGCCCCGCTGGGGAGGGGCATGTTCTGCCCCTCGTTATCTTTCGAACCAATAACCGCCTTGGGACGCGCACCAATAACCGCCTTGGGACGCACAAGGCGGTAATCGAAAGCTCTCAATAAGACGCATATAAAGCTCACGCGATATTGTCAAAATAAGTTCATATGTCATGTGCTACGGTGTGCGTAGGTGCATGGTCAGGTCAATGGTCAAAATTTATATATTCCAATTTCGGGCAATACTTTCTATCCAAAGCCTTAGATTGAGACTATTATCGCACATAATGCTCTCAAAGGTACAATGCATCTCCCACATTAAGCAAAATTGGAATTGTAAGCAAAGGTCAAGGCCAATATTAGGCCACAGAAGGTCACCGATGGGAAAAGGTCTACGAAAGTCATGCGGAAGTCAAGTCATGATTTTTGGGTTACTTTACACGAAGGATTTGATAGTAGCAGTCGTTTTCACAACCGGACACCATATAAGCTAAGGTAAAGGTCATGTCACAAGGTCAAAATGGGAAAAATGTGAATAAAAAAAATGCATGTTAACGGATCAGTTTTGTCTCGGAAATAGGTACTGCGGTGGCATTTATTTAACTGTATCTGAGCCCTGATCAAGGGGCACGTTTATACGGTTTACGTAAACTGTCTCCAGGGCACGATTCTATGCCATGACGTCACTGACAGTTGACGCCCGTTGAACAACGATGTTTACCTAAACGAACACAAAGGTGGCGCAACTGGGATACCGCCTGTTAGTTCAACCATGATTTATATTATCCCTTATACTAGTATCAAAGGCTAGCACTAAATTTAAATAACAATGAGATTAACATTTTTAATACTATATCATTTAGAAGTAATGCGGTAATGTGTGTGTGTGTGTGTGTGCGTGCGTGTCGATACTCGATTCTTCACGCACGCAGCAATGCCAAATGCTCCGTGCTCGTCGAATAAACATGTTTTCAAGCCATGTTGACGGTCGGCCCGATAACCACAAAAAAAAATAACGTAAACCGCGTGACTTCAGGGTGCTAGTGTGACGTCAGAGTAAGCTCCATGCTGATTGGTCAATTACAACTTAAACATGGTTATGTGTTATGTGAACATCATTTGACCAGGTCAATAAAAGCAAAACAAAAGTAACTTAAAAATGACGTCATTAGTTATTTACACTAGGGAGTCAAGTCAGTCAAAAATACAGATATTGCTTTGCAATTTGGTTTGGATATCGTCCATACTTGGTTTACTAATTTATATATTCCTGTTTTTGAACATCTTAAAAATGATTTTGTGAAGAAGAAGAAAATCCGGGAAAAAACGTTTTGTTATTTTTAGGGATGAAAAACTGCATTTCAAAAACCGAGATAACCATTTGGAAGAGGATGCCATATAATTTCTTTTGACACCTTTAATTGTAAAATTGCTTAAAAAGTCTGTTTTCTATGATTTGTCAAACATTGATCGTGTTTCCACCAACAAATGGCTTGTCATGGCTGTTAGCGAGATAACGCGCCTCTGCCGCCCCGCCTCGCCTCCCCCGGCCGTACGTATATAGGACACAGTTGTTGGCACCCGCCGGCGTGGCCGGCGGAGCCACGTGGACAATGGTCTTCGGGGGAGGGGAGGCAGTCCTCCGACGAATGACGCATGAGCGAGGTGGTCTCCGATCGACGCCCCGTGGCAACGGCGACGGGAGCAAAGCTGACGGATCCCCTCAACTCTTGAATCGTTAGAACACTTGGCATATATTTATTATTATTATATATATATAAATATATATATATAATTATATATATATAATAATATATATAATATATATATATATAGTATATACTATGTGGTGTTGTGTGTATACCTTCCATGGACATGCATTTTATAAACATGGTCATCGGACGAATGTGCGGCAAAACTGGCGTGCGATAAATAAAACATAACCCACGCGATTCACAGTTAGAAACTTTTAGACGGTTTTTGCCAGTGTTTTCAATAATTCTGTCAACATTGTCTCATATGTATCTACAGTGAGCAAGGTTCCTTTGGAAACCGAAAAGCTTTGTGATTTAATATATTTATTTGTAATATAAACGGAGTTTTTCTGTTCACGACATCAATTTTATATATATATATATATATATATTATATATAGTATATATAATATAGTATATATAATATATACTAATATATATATATGAGGGGCGAATTCCCCCCCTCCTCCAGCAGGGCGAGGTACTCTAAACGCCCTTCCACCTCATGCCCGTTCCGCATTTTTTAAATAAAATGAAGCGTATTGATGTGAAACGATTGTTTGTATTTTATAAATGAATGCTGCCCTCTATTTGCGTATCTGAGGCCACCATGGTGTATTACCCCGAGATCATTAGTTTTCAGCACTTTCACAGATGTGGGCTTTATCATTGTTTTTCCTCTCCTAGCCTGTCCGTTAATTTACATAAAGTTCACGATTACAAGACGCTCAAGCCTGTTACCACTTGCCAGTCTCGATCAGCTGTGAGTGTGCGACCGATATGGCCTGGCGACTACAGTGTGCTGCTGCCCCAGACCCGTTGTGGCCCGTCCTGTTCACGTTCAGCCTTCCCTGTACCGTCTTTCTCTGTCGCCGCCGTCTCATCGCCTCTCTCTCCTCCCTGCTCCCTGCTCTCGGTGAGTAACGGTCCTCTGCCCCGACTGTTATCTTTCGACCGACGGTGGCCGTATCTCGTGTCTCGCTGTATACAGCCACGGATCATAGAACGGATAGGCCACTCGGCGCGCAGCGTATTGGTTTATGCGTATTGCGTATCTGCGACTTCACTGCCATCTAGCGGCGAGAAAATGTGCACTAACGAGAAAGCTCCCGCACCGTGGGCAAGACAGGTTGCGGTATACCAGACGAGGTAGTTGTCATCATTGGGATGATATTTTGCATGGGATTGAAATAAATAAAGATGGTTCGGTATACTCTGATGGCCATCGTCAAGGAGCGTAGCCTTTCCAGACAAGTGTGTGTGTGTGTGTGTGTGGGGGGGGGGACTAACAGGGGTCGAAAAAAGCTCTGTCCTACCAACCTCGTTGGCGACCACTTTGCTTGAACCTGGACGACCACTTTGCATGACATGGGGGCCCCCCCAAAAAAAAAAAAAAAATAAAGCTTCAGTTAACCTAAATCTCCAACCCTAAACCTCGAACCACACCGGTATCCAAGTTATACCAGTTAAACCTTCAGTAAACGCTTATTGATTGAATAAAATTCAAACACCCTTAGAAACTTTGTTTTTGCCCCGACCCTGCGGCAACCACTTTGCGGCGACCATCCCTGCGGCGACCACTTTTATATGAAATTTCGTTGGCGACCACTTTTCATTTTTTTTCGACCCCTGGGGACTAAGCTGGGCAAAAATCGCTTTCAGCGGCATTGACTGGGGGGTGGGCGTTTAACGCCCCCTGTCGTGTTTTTTCGTTATAACTCTAAAACGATTAACGCTATCAACGTGAAACTTCATGTACCTTATTCTGCACCAATTTTACGTCTTCTGGTAAAAAATGAAGCAATTTCGGGGATTAATTTGTGAGATATAACGAAATTAGTGACGTCATTACACACGGTATTTAGACAAATCAGCTAAACTTAAACAAACCGTACAAAGGCAATATAACCAGTAAAGCGTCGTAGTTAGCGATGAACGGGCGAGCGTGAAAGAAATGTATGCTGAATTTCAACTCAATCGGGCAAGAAGTTCTGAGATACAAAAAGTGTGCGCACGTGCAGACACCCACCCCTGTATTGTGGGAAAGTGGCTGCTGAGATGTCCCTAACCACTCACCAAATTGGAACACAATCAGTTTAGCCGTTCCTGAGATATAAAATAGGGGTGTGCACGTGCGTACGTGCAGAGGCACCTCAGCCCTGGCTTGTGGAAAAGTGGCGGCTGAGGGGTCCCTAACCACAAGCCAAATTCAAATACAATCAGCCCAGCCGTTGCGGAGTTTGTGCGATAAAACACCTTTCTACACCCCTTACGCGGCACACGCCACGCGCAGCGATATTCACCCACATGAGTCTTCACTGGTGAAAACAAGAGTATCTCTTTCGCTTTCCAGGCGTAAACTGTTCCATAAAACATGTGTTGTATGGCTTTCGTTGATATTTTGTGTATAGTAAACTTTGTGACCTGACCTTGAACCTTTGATCTTTGCCAATAATCTCATTTTCGATCATGCGGGATGTGTATCATACGTTTAAGAGCACTTTGGGTGATTATGGTCGCAATCGAAGGCTTTGGATGGAAAGCATGGTCCATGAACGAAAGTACTTTGATTTTGACCTTTTACCTGACCGTGACCTGACATGTGAGCTCAATTTGAGATTTTCGAGCGTGTTTTAGATTCGTCTCAATGAGCGCTTTCGAATGCTGCCTTGTGCGTCTCGCTGCGATCATTGGTTCGGAAGATAACCTGTCGAGGCGTTTAACGCCCCCCCCCCAGTCAATGGTGTTCAGATCAGGCCCCAGTCGATGCCGTGTAATTCCTCGCCAGTGTAGGGGGATGGATGCCACGCCCCCTCGGTTATTCGAGAATATCTGACGTATTTATCAACCGATTGCAATGCATTTTTCTGTACCCTACGTTTTAACAATTTTACACATTCTCTGACAATTTCGAACTTATCATGACCCGTGACCTGTGATCTGTTTCTCAAAGTCATGTCAGGCGCAAATGGTGTCTTGTAGTATCAATCCTTGTAACTTGTGCCGTTTCCGAGTGTTTGTTGTTCAGACGCATATGCGTAGGTGTTTCCAGGTGACGTGGCTTTCACTGCGATTGTGATTTCGATTGACCAACCGAGGTCACTGACCTCCGATGACATGACCTGACCTTTTTGGAATGTGGCAGTTTCCAGGACATTTTGCGACGCTGATTTCCAATGCGGCGCCCATTAAGCATAAGATGTTCATTCATGGTTTTAGCCCGATTAGTGTTCAATTTTTACACATTTACGATTTTATGGCTCTAAGGTCATTGACATGAACTAAGAGGTCACCTAACGACTCAATACCTCAAACTCAGGTATCAGCGGCTACCTCTCGTCACAAGCAACACGCTCGTTTTTTATCAAAGCTCTAGCGCAATTAGGCGTGAAACACCAGGGGGTCGTACCCCACCCCCTACACGGTCACGCAGTGATCTTCTTGCCCTACGCGCACGCATAATAATAGCATACAGTAATGTCATTTACACTAACAATTAACATCAAATAAAACCATACAGCTGGATACACCTAAAAGGATATATAATTGTTAAAATATAGACGCATGTGTGGCACGCTGCACGAGGCAGGCCTGTGTTCCCTTCTTTTTAGGCTGTATTTCACCTTTCCTGCTGTATTTTTGGTTTATTTTTATCAATCATGATACTTACTAAGCTGAGCTATATCTATTGGCTTGTTTCTTTGATACTTGATTCGAACTTAATTTTCTTGGGAATACAGACTTAAGTCGGAGACGCTCCCGCTCTAACGACGAGGTATACCGCTCTGTTCAAATTATCCTTAGACAAGACGTTTTCTTTTCGCTAACTCTCACTAGGTGGCAGGGAGATACGTAAATATGCGGTCCAGTGGCCTATCGGCTCTATAATCCGGGATACAGCTGTGCCTGCGACCCGCCTTCCTAACCACCGAACACGTGTGTGGCCTGTCCACGTCGCTGTGTATCACCGCGCCGCTCACCTCTGGCTTTGTTTGTCTCGTGCGACTCACCTCTATCCGCCTCACCGCGCCTCTCACCTTTCTCTTCCCGTCTCACCACGCCTCTTACCCCTTTTTTTCCCCCTGGACTCGCAACGGCGGGTCTGAAACCCCATTCTGCTCATACTCCCTCGCCCTCACCTCTTGGCGAAACATCGTGCCCGCAGCGGCCA
Organism: Semibalanus balanoides; assembly: GCA_014673585.1. Lineage (NCBI taxonomy): Eukaryota > Metazoa > Arthropoda > Thecostraca > Balanomorpha > Balanidae > Semibalanus > Semibalanus balanoides. Next base: position 121,651 of record VOPJ01012836.1, read on the forward strand.
TCCGCTCACCGGCGTCTCCTAACCAGCTTCAGGCCCTCTAACTCGACGACTCCATCCCTCTCTCACCGCAATCTACCCTCTCTCACACGCCTTCAGGCCTCTTCTGAACGTCACGCCGCTCAGCGCCTATCGTCCACGCGCTCACCGGCGTCGGTGCGTCGAACGCAGTCACCCTGATCTTCACGAACTCACTCCTATCTCACCGTCACCCTCTCTCACCGCTCAACCTCTCTCACCGGTCACCTTCTCCTCTTTCACCGCTCACCCTCTCTCACCGCTTCACTCGTCTTCTCACCGACTCACCCTCTCTCACCGCTCAGCCCGTCGTCTCACCGCTCACCCTCTCTCACCGCTTCACCCTGCTCTCAGGCGCTCACACTCTCTACACGCACCTCACCCTCTTCAGCGCTCAAACCGCGTCTCTCACCACTCACCCCTCTCTCACCGCTCACCCTCTTTCACCGCTCACCTCTCTCACCGCTCACCTCTCTCACCGCTCACCCTCTCTCACCGCTCACCCTCTCTCACCGCTCACCCTCTCTCACCGCTCACCGTCTCTGCCTGTCTCACGCCGCCTCTCCGTGTATGTGCCGGCAGTCGGAGGAGGCGCGCTCGCGCTGTCTGGTGCGCTACGCGGACGGCACGCAGTCGTGGTCGCAGTATCGGAACGTGGCCCGGCTGCGGCCGCCGGACGAGCCGTGCTGTGTGTGCCGCAGCGCCGACACCGCTGCCGACAATGAGATAGTTCACTGCGTCGTCTGCCGCCTGCCCTTCCACCAGTGCTGCGTGCAGGTGAGATGCGCGACACATGACACTCAGATCTTGAGATCTTTACACCATGGGACACGAAACTATCACAAATACCCCTCACTTTGAAATACCTCTATTTGTGTCGTTCTTTTCCAGTTCAGTTGGGCTGGTTGATCTTCAGTTCGCCAACCTCTCGGGTGTGTCTGCTTCGTAGACGTGTTTTCCCAAAATCGTGCGGAAAGCGTGATTTCGAGCGGATCTTGTTGAATATTTACCGGTGCTCTGCTATTGTTTTTCTCCTTAACAAAAGACCCGCATGGTAAGAGACAGGCACGTGCAGGTGTGTATTTTTTACTGGTTATTCACAAGTTGTTTACACCAGGATAACTAGAACACAGTTTACACCATTCATTTAAGATTGATCCCATTGCTTACAATCACACTACAAGAGACAAATTGCAAATTTGCCTGCATTACAAAGGTTTTAACATTTGTGCAGGTGAGATGCTGAAAAGGCTGTATTTATATCCATAGGATAAACTTACAGAATACAGTGTATTCACAACCCATTCATGTAAAGTATTGATACCTCATTGGATATCCTTTATCAATACTACGACGTACAGTGCAAGAGACCAAATTGCGGCGTAACTTCTTCTCGTCCAGCAATTAGCATGGAGTGTCTCGTTAGGAGACTTTTGGCGGCAGGTGTGAGCTGCTGAAAAGTCTTGTGATTGGTTATACTTATCGTGTAGTGTGATCAGGCCGAGCGTGTCTCGATGTCCCGCTCCTCTCTGTTGCCCGGGTGGCGGACTCTGAAAATGGTTCCGAGTCCTCTCCACTCTCGGGTCGTGATTGCCGAGTGAAGCACCTCGCTGTCGATCTACTGGCACGTTGTTGCTCGGCGTCTCGGTTGCTTCTCTAAGTGGACTCATGACGGCGTGGTATCCACATGTGCGATGTGTGGCGGGTCTCGCGGGCTAGCGTGCTCTCCTAAGTGTCGTGTTCACTTTTACGTGCCTATCGTATCTCAGGCGGTATGGCAGGGATGTTGCCTGCGCTGTACTCGTGATCATCGTCGCGTGGGGACGTTCCAGCTCCTAACTCTCGTACGCGTCCTGGTCTCTCTCGCGACAGTCCGAGCGTTGAGGCAGCTGAGGTGAGGGTCCGCTGGGCCGTACGCAGGAGTCTCGCGGAGGCGTCTCCCGAAAACGATCTCGCTAGTACAACTCTAACGGACCTCGGAGGTAACGCTGACTTAGACGGCGGAGTCGAAACACAGAACGACAGAGAGACGCGGAGCCGCACTCGGCAGAGGAGGTATACTGTGCGAGTGCGGTCTCAGGCGAGAGCGAGCCTGTGCTGAGTGGCGCGGGCAGTTCGCCTCGGAGCAGAGCAGGCGGGAGTATAATCTCATGTCGCACAGATCGCGCGTCTTCTAGTAGTAGGCAGCCAGAACTCATGGGTCGCATCCCTTGGTTAAGTTCGCGGCGACCAGCAACCATAGCCGCTCTTTCCGCGTTCGGGTCCCGGGCTAAGAGTCCGTCTGTTCCGTTTTCAGCGGAATATAGTACTGGGTTATTTCGGAGAGCTTGTGTCTTGAGGTCCACTGGTGCCATATCTCCCAATTCGTAATCACTTGTCCTCCCCAAGTTACAGTGTTGGTAAGTGTGCGCATACCGTCTCTTTCAGAGCGTGCATGTGATGTCGCGTTTGCTTCTTGCATAAGACTCTGCAGTTGTGTGTCGCTCACGATTCACTAAGTTCGGAGCCCTGAGGGAGACGGCCTGCACTGGTCACGCGCCCATCTCTCTCCTCTCTGACGTGAGATGGTCGTGTACGAGCTTAGTGAACGCGGGAGCAAGACTCTGGCCTACTGCTACTGCGGCGTCCGGGCGACTGGGTTCAACAAAGGGTGTTCACTCAAAGTGCTTATCCGGGTGTCGACGCGATGGTGTGACAACGAGGGGTGACGCACATTCGGTGAGTCGGGCAGTAGCGTCCGCCTAGATCTAAGCCAGTACTCGGGAGCTCATGATGCGCTGGAGGTACAGGGAGCGGGGCGGCGCAAGACTCGAGCCATAGTGGTTACGCCGCTTTCTCTTAGGAGTTGAACGATTCGCAGGAAGTATAGCTTGTGGTAAGTTACGACTTGAACACTACACTTTATAGATAATCTTAGAAGAGACACTAACCATAGTCTCTCTATATGTATTTGTGACGTGGCTATGGACAGTTCTGCCACTCTCGTGCAAGATAGTAGGAAAGCGTACAATATGAGGTGGAACAACTCGGTATTTGAGAGAAGATATAACAAAGTATATTAAAGTTCACAAAACTCTAATTGTAGGCAATCTCTTGTGTGACTATAGCAATAACAATGAAGGACATGATCATATGTTAATTACAAACATATAATAATATAATAGGGGAGGGGTTGTATTTAGTAGGGCTTATCGTATGATATACTATGAGTATGGATTACTATAAGTCTTAAAATTTACTTCCTTCAGCATATTTTTATTAGGCCGATTCATGATAACACTACCCTCATAATAGTAATTGAGGTATCTCACTCTCATAAAGTGTCAAAGGGAAATAGTCACTCTTGTTCCCACCACAATGCAGTATAATTAGACATGATAATCGATTGACGTATGATAATAATGTAAGTGTGTAACAATTGATGCATCACACAGTTATGTCAGTAACTCTGCTTCGATCAAGTGCATTTTCAGTCTCAGAGTTGCTATAAAGCATTAGGTCGATATCCGCACACTCTTGCGCCATGACCGCGTACAATTGCAACCTGCTGGACATCTCTCCTCCGCGATACTCATCAAAACATGCAGGGCCTATTTCCCGTAATGCTATTCTTTCATGATGACGACTACAATGGGCAACTTTGGAAATTATATTCTCAATCCTGGACTTGCTTCTCGGTAATGACCCGCCAATTCTGAGTACTACATTTGTATAGACCGTTGAATAAAATCCGATAGTCAACGAGAGGTAGCAGTCTCTCAAGCATTGGACGCCCGTGATGGTCGACCGTTGTGTGGTTCCAGTAGTCTTTGAAAGATGCTTGTCCACTAGAATTCATCAGAGGTCATCGCGTAAGAGAGACCTCGTGTGACCTCAGTGCAAATGCTATGTCGGGCGGGGTTCATACAAAAACGAGCTCTGAGCGTCTTCATGGTTATCGGCAATTGCAAGGCATAAGAATAAACTGGTACTTATCAGGTACAGAAGCACTCAGAGCTAGATGAAACGATGTCAATGTGCGATCGGAGAATAATCACAGGTTCGGCTTGGCGAGACACACAAGGCGAATACGTCTTTATTATGTTGTGTGATCTCGATTAATAGACTCGCAGCAAAGGGACAAATAATGACACGCGATCGAACAAGTTATGGAACAACCTCTGGCCAGAGTTTATGGCGACTTATATTGAAATTTAAGTGAATCTGGGACAAGGACATTGCTGCGTGACAGGGTCTTCGATAAGAACAGATGTTCTTACTTTGGCTTGGGAGCATACTTTGTAATATTATCTTTGCAAGGATCCAAGTTCGAAATAATGTAGATATAATATGTCTTGTGTACATATAAATTTCAAATTTCCAACCTGTCTTATTCTTGTACTAAACGGAATGCTAATTAATACGGTTTCTGCAACCAAAAATAAAGGGATGACTCTTCCTTCAAACGTCCCGTCCGATATGACACAAACAAACTAGCATCTGTGACCATGTGCGAAGAATAATGCTGAGACAGATACAACTCCGGATAGTACCAAACACATAAGCTATTCGATTACGAGACAGATAATCACTTATACAACGGTCTACGAGGCCACAACAGACAAGATATAGATCAGCAAGGCTCAGGCGTCCAGGCCAAACAATAGAGGTCGCGCAGAAATCCCGAAGATGTATGGTTGCCATGGTCATGTACACAATTAAGACTAGTGGTCTAGTTATCGTTCATGGCTAGCGCACACCTCGTCCGAACTGCCCCTCTGAGAGTACGGCACTGCAACATTCTCACGGGCACTGCCGGGCCAGACCGGTGTGGTTACATTCATGACCTCCAACCACCCCCGCGGTTCCGACGCTAGGCTGTCTCCGAGCCTGCTATGTAGCGTCGCAACGTAGTCACATTGCTCCGTGTGAATGCATAGACTTCGCGTTGTCCCGCGCCGGTACGTTCTGCAGTTGATGATTCGTGCTGGTGGCACCCGATGCTTGACGCTCGCGGTAACACACGCCATCCCCCTGCGCGCACCCGCGCTCCAGGTATACCACCTATACAGCTCTCCTGGACTCCGCCGGTTCGGACCGCTTGTCTCATGTCACATTGGTGTCTGCGGTGCTGCGCTTCTCTGTGAACAGACGCAGCGATGGCTCGGTCGTAATAGCGCTCCGCAACCGGTGAGCTGGAGGTGGTGCACCTGGCCCTCTTCAACCTCACAGTCACATCGCAGAAGCGCTACCACGACCTGGACCTGGCGCTGCTGCCCTGGATCGACGAGCACTGGGACGTCCTGCAGCGGGCGGCCAATATACGCTGAGCTCTACCCGAGCTATGACGGAGGTTGGAACCGGGCACTGTCCCCTCTCAGGTCGCCCTCTATGACCCGGCTCGGAACCGGTCTCAACAATTGAGCGGTCTGGATCCGTAACGCTGCTCTCAGGCTCGGCGCCCCGGATATAGACAGGCGTGCGAAGTCCAGGGCGAACGACGAGCGCAGCGGTCGGCGCTCGCTCGTTTCGCAAATATAGGCGAGGAGTTCAAGCATGACGGCTGCTCTTTTCAGAGGCACTGGCAGTCGAGCTGCAGTGTGTACGTTCGCCCTGGGTAGAGTGTAAGGTCAGTTCTTGCAGTGGCGCTTACTGGAGATTATAGGACATAATCGGAGCACAATCATTCAGTAGATGTCTCTGTTAGAGCTGCCTGTGAGTCTCGTGAGTAAGTATAGTACCATAGGCCCCGGCGCAGCTGTCCTAGCGGGTAATGCTCTTCAGATGCCAGGGCTGCAGAAGCATANAGATGGGATCAGTGACGGGTTCCCAGGGATCAGTGACCGGTTCCCAGGCATCGGTCACCGGATCTCAGCAGGGAGAAACACCAGGGACTCAGCAGGATCAGTGACGGGTTCCCAGGGATCAGTGACCGGTTCCCAGGCATCGGTCACCGGATCTCAGCAGGGAGAAACACCAGGAACTCGGCGGGATGAGGATCAGTGACGGTTCTCCGGGATCAGCAGTGAGTGCTCTGGATGGTTTTACTTAGTGGTGCCAATCGGATGAATCGGTACAATCATTTTCGGAATTCCGAATTTCTCCGAAGACCGATTCGGTTTTCGGACGGACATAAGCATATTTATGTGAACATTTTTGGATGTCCCATGGCCATGCCCAGGGATGGTTCTTCGCGAAAATCTCTTAGTGATTTTTTATTAGAAAGGAAAGTGGCCCACAGGTAATTCGCATCAAGCTTAATTTTATATATATACCATAGGTAGGTAAGTATTATTTATGCATACATTGGGAAATTGGGAACGATACACTGGATATTTTACTTTCCATATGAAAATCTTATTCTGCTTTCGGACAAACTTCGCACAAACAAATATCTTCGGACAGTTTCGGACGGACAACTCCTCATGGTCACATCGGTCGGACATTGGACACATATTTTCTGAAACTTGCACCACTAGTAATAGTTTACTGCAGCAGTACCTAACCACTAACCGTTAGCTATGAAGTGAATACCTAATACACGCAACTCGGCAGATAATAGCATCCTTGGAAATATCAAGTCTGAAATAAAGCGCCGTATAGAAAAGAGCCAAATATATTTATTTCATTAATGGTTGGAGAGGCAATAACTCACTCCCCAGCAGAGCTTATTCAGACATCATGCAAACTATGCAATGCATGGCGGGTTATGTACCTATCCGCTGAGGTGCAGAGCCGGGCACATCGATGACGTCATTGGAGAGCAGCCTCAGGCGACAGTTGATGACAGTTGATATGCAGGCCAGCTCTCACCATAAACGGCTGCCTATTGGTGCAACGTGACCCAGGGGCTTGTGCTAAGAGCTCTTAAGTTACATACTTAAATAGACATCGGTCATCAAGTTTCAATCAATTCATCAGCAATTCAGAATAACAAGTTGATATCAGGCCATATCTGTTTTCATTTCATGTTATTTTACTTGACTCAAATTTCATTTCATTTGACAACAGGCAAATGTGATGTTTTGTGTTAACTTACCAGTTACACATTTTGCATGCATCGAAGATAACATATTAAAGCATGTGCACCCCGTTGCAACTCACCTTGCCTCATATCCGGTATGACAAAATGCGATAAAATTTGCGAACTTGTGAAGAAATATATAAGAATGTAAACAAGTGATCAAATGTGTAGTGCGGAGCAGCATTCCTGAAGATAGATTGTTCCGCACAACACATAAGCACGCAATGCTAAACAAACGACACCCCAGAGGTGTACGTGTACCCAGGGGGCAGAGGGGGCACGTGTCTCCCCATTGGACCGACTTTTACACGAAAAATATCGGTGACGTCCCTATTTGCGACTTTTTTTAGGGGCCCTGCAAAAACAAAGTGACCAAAATCCGGTGTAATAAATGTTTTGAGACGTTTTTTCGGGGGGGATTTCCCGAGGGGACCCCTGGGGATTCCGTGCCCCCTTGCCAAAGATCTGGCTGCGCCTCTGCGTGTACCTACCTCTTCGTTAGTACCTTCCTTCTTGAAACTCGGCTGCACTTCTCTCTCACAGAAGACCGGACGCTGTTTAGCGTCCGGTCTTCTGACGCGATATTATCGCGTCCCTGACGTATGTGAGAGGTCCCGTTTGATCTGAACGTTCTGTAGCTCTTTCCAACGCATGTAATTCTGATTTATATGTCGCCGGTTTGGGCGTGGGTGTAACTGCAGTGTATGCAAGTACATTGTACATATCACCCGACGTGGCGTGGCAGTGATCTCAGGGGCCCTTGGTCTGTCGCTCAACTAGCTTCCCATTCTCCTGAGATGATGAACGTCAGTACCTAACCTCGGTGACGTCACAGATCGCGGGCGCCCGCCGCCGCCACCAGCACCTGCAAATCACCACCAAATTTAGATCGGGTTCGAGGCTAACGCTTCCGAGAACTATGAATATGATGTCATGCTTCTGTCGGAACACATTTGTTGGGCTTGCATGTCGGAAAAACTACACCTGCTCGACACGTTTTGCAGGTGCAGAAGCAGCGGCATTGCATATAACAAGATCGGCGCGCAGAATGGATTGCGAACAGGGCGGTAGTCGTTGCCGTCCGCATCAAAACTCCGTAACTGAGACCGTGATTTCTCAGAGTGCTACCTTCGTGACGGCAGGCCACTTGTATGTGGTGCCAGTCGCACAGGAGTCCCCGGAGTGTGGGCGCAGTGGCCAGCGGTCCGTGTTGTGGGCCTGTGGCCGTGGTGGTGAGTTAGCTGTTTACATGGTGTGTGGACAGGACGTCCAGAGAAACAAGATGGAAACGGATAACAGGAGTCACGGAGAGGTGATGTGACTGGCCTGAACGGTGGACAGACAAAAACATGATGGAGCGTGCGTGGAGCAGAATCAGAAATGTGTAGATAAGGGAGAGTAGTGGAAAAGGAAGGAGATACAAGGAAGACAAACGTTGATAACAGCCAACAGGGAGAGGGAAAGGACAAATATGCAAGAGCAAAAGCGAGAGCGGAGAGCGGAGAGCGGAGAGCGGAGAGCGGAGAGCGGAGAGCGGAGAGCGGAGAGCGAGAGCGAAGAGCGGAGAGCGAAGAGCGGAGAGGGAGAGCGGAGAGAGAGAGGCGAGAGAGCGAGAGAGAGGAGAGAGAGAGAGAGAGAGAGAGCGAGAGAGCGAGAGAGAGAGAGAGAGAGAGAGAGAGAGAGAGAGAGAGAGAGAGAGACCGGCACCACCCCACAAACCACACAGACCACACAGATCCGGCTCGGTCCGGCCGACCGGCCACAATACGCGACTGACACACAGAGACCATCCAACCCATACTCGGCGGAGCTCATTCTCATGCAGCGCCGCCGCCAGGCCGGCAATGGCATGCCGCGCGGAACAGATGCCTGTGAGGAGCCTACACGGCACAATCGCCTCTCCAGCAGGGCCGCCGAGAGAGAGAGGGATGGTCGGCCGCAGAGTCAACGCCGTCGCTCGGCCGGTCCGGCGGCGGTAGGTCGTGTCAACAAGTCGGCGACACTCGACAGATCCTCCGACAGGTGCGCCGCGGCGGACGGTCGCCGAGAAATGGGCGGCTGCCCAGAAGTAGCGCACTTCCTTCTTGGCGACCCGCAAGGGAATGTTTGTTTTAGCTGTTCGGTTGTGGTATTGCGCATGAGGAAGTGCACGGGAGATGGGAACGAATATGAACGTTGAGGAATGTGTTTGAGAACCGTTCTGGGTCATTGTATCATTCAGTTCCCGTAGTTGTTTCCTTGCAGTTATACATGCCCAAATACGGCTTCACAACAATACCTTACTCACTGGAACTTATCCAGAACTCCTGCTCGCTGCTGCTTCAGATCGTGCGATTTCAGCAAAACATACGTCAGCTGGTCTGGAGCGGTTAGATCGAACGTTCGTCACCTGCTCCGAAACGGTTTATCTCAGAGCGACATATACGGTGCGGCTACAGCAGCCAAACAAATGTGTCGGACAACCTTACCAGACTTGAGCATGTTTACCGCTTCGTGCCCACCACTACAGATTCGCCAGTAGCTTGCAGCCCGTGCCCTGGTCCTGAACTACGCGCCACCACTAACTGCCCACTGACGTGGCTGCGTCCCCCCCCCCCCTCCGTTGGACTCAGCGCAGGACGCCGTTCTCAGAAGCGGTGCGCACCGGTCCTGCGGAGAACTCTGTCGGTCGTGCACACTGTCGCCGCGCCCCAGCGCCTCTGATAGCGGGCCGGTCCGGGCTGTTTGTTGACTGTGGCCGGCGGGAAGCCCTCGCCCTCCGCCGCCGCCGCGCCGCCCCGCCGCCGTCGCCGCTGGACGGTGTCGGCAGCGTTGTTTATTATAGGCCGCACGGGGCGGCACTGCAGCGCACGTGCAGGCAGGGCGGCGGCGGCTGCGGAGAAGGTGGCGGCGGCGGCGGCGGCGGAGGAGGCGGAGGAGGCGGAGGCGGAGGTGGTAGAGACTGCGGCGGTGATGGTGACGCGACGGTGATAGTGACGGTTTGTTTGAAGCACGCGCTGCTGGACGCTGCGGGTGAAGATCAAGTTCTCTGTCTTGGTCCCTGTTCCTTGCTCTGCGGTTGGACAAAAAGACGAGCAGCGCAGAAATGTTTGTTTTGGACGGGAAGGTAAACATGAGCTGGAATGGAGTCACGTCCGATCGGGTGTGTGTGGTTCGCTTGACTTAACTGCAGAAGACGGACTTGCTCATTGGAATGTTCAAAAGTATGTATAGTATAATTAAAGTTCTTCTTTGTCGACACAAACTGATTGACATTGGAGGAGTGTTACAACGTCCGTTGCCCCCTCAGAGTGACCGAGCGTTGCAATATATCCGCCTATAGCGAGCGTGAGTCACATCTGCGGTGCCGGGTATAGCAGCCGCCTGCTTTGGGTCCCTGATCGCGCGATGTGCCCAGATACGCTTTGTGAGGTGACATCGGTACCGTGCCGCGACTTCAGAACTCAGCCTGCCTGCAGCAACAACCGTAAACGTAGCCTCGGCTGACGGTCTCCCGGGAAAAGATTGACACCCACCCGGTAACATCTGACACACTTCCTGGAATGAAGACCTCTGGGGAAGAGACTGACACATTGCCGGGAGCAGAGTGGCACGCTGAGGGTCTTGCCGGAGCGAGCGGTCGGAGCGGAGCGTTTTGCCGTGTTCACCTTCCGCCATGACGAACAGAAAAAATATCGCTGAGAATTTATCAGGGATATCGGCGGTGTCAGACACCCTAGCGACACCCTCGAAGGTGTTGACCGGAACTTTGTACACCCGACCAAGACCGTCATAATTGTCGATCGGTGTCAAAAGAGTTTTCGACAGGAATTTTTAGGGTATGGATTTTGTCCACACATCCGTATATTTATTTCCAGTGCACCGTTATCAAGTCCTAGCGATGGACGCCACTAAAATGCCCGGTAAGCTGGTGACTCCTGCCGTTGCCGCAGGGGAGATGAGTAACAACATCATGATGCAAGCAGCACCAGGCTGCCGCTGTGGTGCTCGGTCAGCATCTTCCGGGAACGCAGCGCGGCATGTCCTCATCCTCCCTCCAATCATAAACAGCGACAGGCGGTAAACCCCCGTTCCTTCCAAGGCGGAACAATGGAGTGTTTAATATTTTTTCTGGTATCCCTCTGAAGCTCGGAGGACACTGCAGCCGTGTGAGAACGTTCCTCTTGAGGACACCCTCTGGAGGACTGCAGGTTACCGCCGGATGAGCTCGTGTCTGAATTACGGACCGGCCGTGATCGTGAATAGGTGTGTCGTCTGCCCAGTCCGCTGTCTGCCAGTCTAGTAAGCTGGTCTGCCCAAGTGCACGCTGTCTGCCCAGTTCTCCGCCTGGTCTCGCGCACACATGGCTTGGGCAGAACGTGTCTCTGGAAGGAGCGCGATTATTATACGGCGTCACTGCGCGGCTGCATACGGCACACCGGCACACGCAGCGAGAGCCAGCCATGGCCTGGGCTCGTGCTGAGCTGACTATCTCCAGCTCCTGCTGAACGCTCACCGGAAGGGGCTGACGGCTGACCATGCTCCAGGCTCTGCTGACGCGATCTGCTGAGACGCGTCACGGGACAGGGAGCTGCACGGTGACTTACTCCAGCGCTGCATGACGGATCTCTGAGAACCTACCGGGACACAGGGGCTGACTCGCTGACTATCGTTGCCAGCCTCTGCTGATGGAATCTGCGTGAGACGCTCCCGGGACAGGGATGCTGACGGCTGGACTGCATCTCCAGCGCTGCTGACGTATCATGCCCTGAGCGCTCAGCGGGACACGGCGTCTGACGGCATGATGCTATCATCCAGCCCTGCTGACGGAATCTGCTGAGAGACGCTCACACCGGGGCAGTGGGCTTGACGGCTGATCCATGCTCCCAGCCCTGGCTGGACGGATCTGCTTTTGAGGCGCTCACCGGACAGGGCTGACGGCTAACTATCTCCAGCCTGCTGAACGGATGCTGAGAGCGCCTCACCGAGGCAGCGGCTGAGCGGGCATGGACTATCTCCAAGCCTGCATGGGACGGCATCTGCCTGCAGAGAGCTCACCGGGACAGGAGACCGCGCTGCCGACCCTGAAGGGACCGCGGCAGGACAGAGGGCCGTGGGGGGCCGCGAGAGTGTAGCGTTGAGGCAGGCCGGCAGCCGGACAGCCATGACAAACTGGTCCTGACGTGTAGACTATGTCGGGACAATCGCGACAACAGGATCACGAATCTACAAGTGGCTTGCCTCATTTTCTGAGAAAATACCACATATGGCCCTGCAATTTAAACCAGTAGGTAACGGGCTTTGTTGACGAACAGATCGTAACAAATAAGCTCAGCGGACATATAGGGTTACCCTGACAGGAACATACTGCAGGGGTCCGACTTTGCATGTGACCATTTGTTATACTGTGTCCCGTTAATCTATTAATTAGGTTCACTGTATCACTGGTTAATCGGTGACACAGTCCGGGTGTCAGCGAGCCGACCCTGACAGTCAGCTCTCCATCTGGAACGTGTCCTGCCCCGCCCGGCCGTCCACCCGTCCGTCCCCCGTCCGTCAGCGCGGTGTGTTTATAGCGCGACTCATGTCCAGTGTCTCCTGCCGAGCGCCGCAGAGGTGACGGGCTGACCTCTGTCGGCGACGATAGAGACCCGCCTGTCACCACCTGTCAACATGTCAACCTGTCAACCGGCGCTGGTGTCCGGCGCGCCTGGACCAGCCAGGAGAGGACGGACCCCCGCGATGGCAGGGCGGGGCGGTCAAACTTCTGAGACCGGTGTGACGCACGGAAAAATGCGTACCTGCAGTTCGTCGCTGTCAGCTTACAGACCAGAAGAGCATGATTGATTTCCATGCAGCGGGTTCGGTGGAATTTACATTTGATTTTACGAGCTATCCACATTACGTGCTGTGGAGATGCGGTTACGTGGTCTATAAATCCGCTCGACTAAACCAGTCGGATTAAAACAGCCGCCTGATGGACTCAGTTAGCGAGAGTCGAAATGCGCTGCCTGGGAAATTAAACAATGCGGTCGCTTTTAGCGGGCCGGCGCTCTGTTTGAAGAAGCCACGCGGGATATGTTCACAGGGCGCGCGGGTGTTGACCAAGAGAGCGGCGCCCTCGGCTTGGACGGAGCAAGTGGTCCAAATCGGCCAGCACGTTCCGCACTTGTTGGCGGTGGCCGGCTTCCGAAACTGTCGTGTGACCGTGCTAAGTGGTCGGCTGGGCCCGCTTCAGGGCAGATAGGCTTCTGTTTATGTCTCTTGACATGTTTGCACACACACGGTACTCGATACGGCGCGAAACGGAGTCAGTGGGCGGGAGGCGACAGGCGCGGGCTTTCTTGCGAGTCACTTTATATGGTCTGAGCACGCGTATCAACGAGGACGAGGTCCAGGGATTTCAAGCGGAGGTTTGTGTTTGCAGGTGTGGTGTGTTGACCGGTAGGTTATAGGTATACGAGGTACACTATTGAAGACGAGACCATGGACAGTTAGACCGGATATCACGAACAAAAGCGATAGTAAAGCCAAGGAGGCTCGTTGCTTGTGTAACGATTTAACGTTCCAAGGCTTCGGCAGTCACGTAGCGGCAATCACGATATCGGATATCCCGAGATAGCTTCTCCAATTCCAGCACATCAGCTCGTGAGATGTGAGATAGTAAAAGAGACTATTTTGAATTGCCCAAGAAGGCCATGACGAGTCTCAGCACATCTTTGATCTCCAAACATAAACGTCTGACCGTTACCTTTATCATTTCTAACACGTTCGATGCGGGTCGTTTTTCTGTTTCGGAGGCGCCAGCAGCGGTAGCCGGTTTATACCGGCGGCGTGTGGAGCTGCCCGGCACGCGTGCTGGACGCTGCTGATGATCTATCGCACCTAATGGCCGCGGGCAGCTCATTGGCACGCGCGGTATTTCCGCACCCGGTCGCTAATTATGTCCGGCTGGCCGACCGCGTGTCTTAAGCGTTACGATGACACATACAGGCGGGATACATGCATATTCAGGAGGCGGTATCAGGCCGTGTTGTGGTTATAAGAGTACAACGCTCCGCCCATGTCACAATCCTACAGACCGGGGCGAGTGGACCGAACAAAACGGCATGGGAGACAGTGCTCCATCAGACTAGTTGTCTAGCTTCTCTGTGTGATTGTCTATGTGTGTGTGTGTGTTGTGGCTTCGGGGAGTGCCGTTTGGTATTCGCCCGCCACCCTCTGATGACCTTAGAAGGGGAGCGGTGAAAAGTCTGGAATGGATAGATACAAACACATGTGTCATCGTGTTCTCCCAGTCGCCATGTTGTTAAGATGTTCCGATAACGGGGCAGTCTCTGCGGGTGCGCCACTGACACTCCAATGCCGTCCAATCAGACAAAGACTCCATCCTCCACTGGACCTGCGATAGCCTCAACTGTCCATTCAACCACCATATCCAGACTGACCTCACAATGACCCTTTCTGACTTCTCCTGACCAAAACCGTTCGAACTGGTCAATTTATTCGGTCACACGCCCGCTGTCACTCCTACACTCTCCCGCCGCCTCGCAAAAACGCCGGCCATGCCGCGCGCGGGAGTCGCTCTTGTCACGCGTTTTTCTCGTCCCGCCGGGGTTCCTTTTGTTTCTGTGGGCTGTTTCTGTCCGGGCCACCCACGGGAGCTCCGGTATCGGAGTCACGCCGCTGACGGGAGACATTGTCAGACGCACGATCGCCGACGTTTTTCTGCCGACCAAACAGCGCCGCCAATCGATGGGCGCCGGTGCGAAGTGGTGAGGGCGGGCCCGAAGCTGAGCAGTGTGGGGCGTGGGCGGGCCAGGGGAGGGTGTGCGACAGGCGTCAGTTCGAATGAAACCGTGTTCCGGATGGTCAGAAACGGGACTGCGGCTTAAATGAGCGGATAAATGAAATATATATCCATAAACGGTTGATGATAACCGGGATAATGAATATTGAATGTCATATTTGTGGTGCCTGCCAAAGTGACTAGAACCGAATGATTCGACGGATAACGGGTCAAAACGTCGATTCATCAATGTAATAGCTGGGATGACGGCGATATCCGATCGTTGGGTGGAGTACGTGACTAATCAGAAGTTTGGCCGGTGGTCCGAGTGCCAGATCGAGCGCTGTTTTTGGTCCAGTCAGGGTCCACCTGTCCCTGAGGGGATCCTCCTGGCCAAGGAAGCTCCGTGCTCCTGATGGACGTTTATTAATATTGCTAACGATAAAACCTAAAAGGTACGACACTGGAAGGAACCACAAGGCGTCGTTAAACCGAAACATGGTGCTAGATGTGCCTGTCTTTAAGTGCTGAATAAATTTGCGAGGTCATTAGATCATCTCCTAGTTATTTGATATCCCCTAATTATGGGGTCGTATTATCAGTGGCATCAGGGTGGCCGGCTGCTCTCATAAAACATCAGTCTCGGCAGCTCGGAGACATTGATGGCGCTAGTATCGATAGTCATGTACGTGATTATCTTGTCCAGAACAGCATCATTAGAATGCCGCAGGCATGGATGAGATAACCCACTGTGTATGACTAAAAGGCTGTTCATGTGTTCCGCGACAAAACTGCATTTTCGCCGTATCAGTACCTAACGATATTTCGTACCTTCCCAGATGGTGGACTGATGCCGTAACTACAGCTTGGCCGCGCGCCCGCTAGATGCCAGCACCGGGCGGCCGCAGCGGTGCGCTACCGCCGCCGCCGCGTCTGCCGCAGCCGCGCAACGTTGACGACCTGATCCGCGACCTGCAGCGCATCAACCTATCACAGTGCCTGGACCAGCTGAACACGGACATCAACCAGCTGAATCACATGGAGCACCAGCTGGGATCCTGGACCGGGCTGTATGTCCGCTGTCCAGACCCCGAGCCGGACGACCTCGGGCACGACCCGGCCGACAAGAAGAGCTCCTCCGGCTACAGCACTGAGAGCGCCTCGCCGCCGGAGAGCCGCGACATCAGCGACGAGGCCGCCGGTCACGGCGCATGCGCAGAAGCAGTCGGCGGCGCCTGCTGGGAGACGGAGGTGAAGCGACCTCTGTCGGATGACGACGACGCCGGGTTTGTGCGGGAGTTTGGCGATCTGGCCGCCGCCCGGCCCCGGTACCACTCGGTGCGGATGCTGGGAGGCGGTGGACCGCTGCGACTGAGCTCACCACGCGCGTCAGCAGGGGCAGAGGGCTTCCGTCCGGCGGCGGCCAGCACCCCCGCTCCCGCCTGGACGCCGCGCTCGCCAAAGACGCTGCGGTTCGCCGCCACTGCCGAGCTGATCGCGCCTGACTCGCCGTCCCGCCGCCAGGTGGCGAGCGGCGCGCCGCGTCCGGGGATCCTCCGCAGCAGCGGCCGCCATGGGGCGGCGGGCGGCGCGCAGGGCCGGCAGGGGACGGTGAGCGGCGCGCAGGGCCGGCAGGGGACGGTGGGCGGCGTGCAGAGGGGTCAGGTGACGTCAGGAGGCACCCAGAGCCGGCGGGAGGGCGCTGAGCGCGTCAGCCGCGCCGTCTCAGCGCTCAGCAGGCTCGAGGCCGAGCTGAACGGCTCGGCAGGCCGGACGTACGGCACCGGACAGTTTGTGAGCCCGGCCCGGCGGCGGGGGTCACCGGGAGCGCGGCCTCCTCCGCCGCTGGACCCTCTGGTGCTGGTCCGAACGTCGACCGACACAGAAGAGTCGGACGGGGAGGGGCCGGACCTGCCGCCGCCGCCACCTTCGTCCAACACCTCCGAACCTGACCTGGCGAGGTGGCGACGCACCAAACCTGCGCCACCGCCGCAGCAGCTGCGACCGCCGCGCCGCCGGCTCGCCTGGCTCCTCAGCTGCGCCAGCCGCCGGAGGAGGCCCTCTCCGCCGTCCTCGTACCTCAGCGTACCCCCGGCCGGCGCCGCGCCGCCCGCCGCCGCCGCGCCCGCCGCGCTCTTTAAGTGTAACCTGTGCAAGGCGCGCTTCCCGGAGCATCGGATGCTCGTGGCGCACGTGCACGAGCGGCATGTGCGCGTGCAGGTGCGGCCGAAATACAGCTGCGGCTTGTGTCCGGCGCGGTTCTACGCCAGCCGGTTCCTGGCCAAACACTGCTCGTACCACCACGCGGCGATGGGCGACCGAAGGACTCCGCAGTGCCTCAATATACGGCGCATTGTGTGAGCCCACTGGGCGGGAGAGTGACCTGAGAGTACAAATCGCGCGCAGTCAGTGTCTGCGCTCCCGGTCCCGCCACATTTTCAGCGTGTTCGAGGGAGATGGCGGGAAGGTGTTACTCGGCAGCGAGGACCGACAATCCTCCCCGAGGGTTACCCGGTCAGGACAGATGGTGGCGGCCGCGCTCAGTGATGACGAACAGCCGCGCCGGGCCGATCAGGATGATGTCATCACTCCGATGACGTCATAAACTGATCGGCTCGGCGGAGAAGCCTGAGAGGCGAGGTTCGTCAAAGAATCGGTAAGTTGAACTGCCCGACAGCTGTTTACAAGACGCTTTTTGCAGCGCAAACACTACTCACACCATATATACATTTTTTTTTTTTTTGGGGGGGGGGAGTATTTTGACTGCTAGTCAATGTATATTAGCTCTTATTTTGTATACGTTCGACGTAATTGTGACGTACACGTTCCTTCACTTCATCCTTTGTTAAATGAAATATCGTTAACAGCAAAGCTAAAGTAAAAATTAATGCTTAATATGTTCTAACCACATGACATGGCTTAGTATCAGACTAGATTGCGTTTGCGTTATCGGACTAGATTGCGTTTGCTTTATCAGACTAGATCGCGTATCAGACTAGATCGAATGTGTGTCGAAACCCGCACCGCGGGTTTCCGCGGTGAGCTCTGTTGAGCTGCACGTATGGTAGTCAATGCACGCACGTGATGACTTCGACGCGGCGACGCATTTGTTTCAGATGCGATGATACCAGCCGAGTTCAGAGGCTGCTGCTGGCGACCACTGGCGGGCGGCTGCCCACGAAACGAAACGTCCGACCGACGCGTACGCAGCGAACACGCGCGAAACGCGGGAGCGATCGCAGCGTCACCTATACAACTATAGTACGAACAGTTGTCGCCAGATGTCCACAGTGACTGGGCGACCACTCGCTTGCGGCTACGATGATCGAATATGCTACTCAGCTTTGTTAAAATGGTGCGAGAAGACGATCATAAGAAGAACCAACGTCAACTGTGTGTTGCAATCAGCTTATATGTACACTTGAGCACAGCTGTTGTTCCATTATTTTCACCTGAGCGTGTGTGTCCGAAATGAAGCCGGTCAGTGTATACGCGTGAGCCGTCGCGGACGCAGTATGCCGTCGTGACCGGATGGGCAGCTGGGATTGGACTAGTCGCAACTGTAGCGGGTAGCCTCGTGGTGACCCGAGGAGAGTCACACCCGAGGAAGTGCTTCTCGCGGGGGGCGATATACATAGAGCAGCGGCGTATGCTGATCGGGTACTATGCTATGCATGTATATGAATAAACGCGTCACGATGGACTGACTGATGTTTGAGGCCCTGGTTCATCCGAGTGCTTCAGCGCGGAGAAGCGAGCGTGAACTGCAAGTTTGGGTTGATTAAGAAGTTAGGGCCACATGGTGCAAGATTTCTTTATAGCGACGAATGATGACAATCTGTCTGTGTGTGTATAAATTTAAGTTCATTTGACACACTTTCCTTACATGTTCTATTTCATAAATGAATCTACAGATAAAGCATTAGAAAAGGTTCAAAATAACCGGCACATATATTTGACATTCGGCCAGGTCATACTTAACACGCTCATCTCACAAAACTTCCACATCGCGCCGATGACTGACCCAAAATAAGCGTTAACATTCGTTAATATTAGACAAATGTCATTTGAATCAGACGGCATAAACACTTGTCACTCAACATTGTAGTACCTACTCAATATGCCTATCACAACTTTCACTTCCTCAAAAATATATGTTGCCCTTGACATCAAACCTACATAGTCGACACCTCCAGATCAGGTACGCGGGCCAGCAAACCACTGCATTATCCCTCTCACTGGCCTTACCATCGGTCCAACATCTTCATACGCCACATCAGCGGGTTATCTTGCTGTCTGCTCGTCTTTCCAGCCAGCTACCCGGAGAAGTACCCCAACAAGTCCGCTGCACTGTACCCAGTCTGACTTAGAACCAGTCCTTCACACCTTCTGTCTCCAGCTCACACATTCTATCTCCAGCTCACACATTCTATCTCCAGCTCAAATCATCCACATGTCCGCACTCCACCTTCATTCCACATTTCCCAGTCATCCGCCAGCTAACTGTCCTTAGCCACTGCTTGAACTCCCGCCCACCCCTTCCCGGTCTGCCACGGCCTGACCAGTGACCCCCTCCCCACGCCCCCCCTGGCCTGACCAGTGACCCACTCCCACTCCCCCTGGCCCTGAAGACCAGTGGCCCCCCCCCCTCCGGACCTACCGCATTGTCCAGTCCGGCTCGAGTCACAAGGCGTCCCGCCAGCTTTTCCTGAGCAGCGCTGGATGCACCACCATCTGCGCCAGCTGCCTCAACGGCAGGTCCACCGCCACCAGTCCTAGTCTCCTCAGCTGACGTCGGCGCAGCTGCAGCGCCCCCAGCGGGTGGTGCTCGGAGCCGCGCGCGTACCGCTCCGGCGCGTTCAGAAACAGACAGAGCCGGCGGCCGTCGCTGCACCGGCAGCTCAGGTCTGGCAGGTACAGGTGGTGCAGCGGGAGCTGCGGCAGCGGCCGCGAGGGCTCCACCTGGCTGACGCCCGGCACGGCGCGCAGGTGCGGCGCCACGGCGTGCGCCAGGCGCGCGGCGCGAGCGTCCCGCACCAGACTGCGGGCCGACATGTCGCGCGGCAGCATCGGACCGCGGTAGCCGGGGCATTCAGCGGTGAGAGCGCAGTCGAGCACGCTCAGTTTGGTGCGCAGGCGCTGCGCCTCCGTCCCGGAGGTCGGCAGACGCTCCAGGAAAAACGGGTTGAACACCTGCCAAGTGGGAGGGGGGGGGGACAGGGGCGGTTAGGGAGAATCATCGGACGGTGGATAAATCCACAGGTGATGATAACAAGCATCACACTTAAATATAGATCGAAAATTATAACAAATGGCTTATCAAGTTGAAAAGGAAGTAAGCTGATGCGGTTTATAAAAACGAAAAAGGCTAAACCAAGTAAATGAAAGTTATTAGGAGAATGGCCTTACAAATGAGGCAGCTAGCAGTTTTCATGTTATTATTTCTTTTAAAAAAGAATCACATCAAACGTTAGGTAACTTTAACAGATTACATAACACATTTACAAGCATTTTAAAAGTGAATAACTATACAGAATAACTACACACATCGTGATTTGCATGATATCGTAACGGGATTGAATGGTAAGGGTAGTATCGGATCGCATGGCAACTACCGCAAAAGGACGCTCGTGTTGCTGATGCATCAGCCGAATGCAGACCGCTGCCTCTTACCTGTCTGAAGAAGTTCAACGGGTAGCGGCGCAGGTAGACGCAGGCGAGACAAATGTCCAGCACGTCCTCGGCGGAGAAGGCCGGGAAGCTCTCCGTCAGGTGGCGCTCCACAGCAGCGAAGAAGCCGAGCCGGTCGCGCGGCTGGTGGTCCAGCTCACCGAGCATGCGCACCACGACCGTGACGTCACCGGGCGGGGCGGGCACCTCCCGCAGCAGACGCCAGCCGGTGGCGGGGGCGGGGGCGGCAGCGTACAGAGTCTGGTGCGAGACGAAGTGGTCGCTGGCCGTCTCGAGCAGCACCTCCGAGCGGACGTTGAAGCGCAGCGCGAAGGTGGCGAGCGCGGCGACCGTGGCCGGCTGGAGGCCGGAGCGGCCCCGAGCGCGGCAGTAGCGCTCGGCCACGCGCTGCAGAGTGTCGTCACAGTGGTCGGCATGGCAGAAGAAGGCGAGGGCCACCTGCAGGTGCTGCTCGCTCAGCTGGTGCAGCGCCAGTGAGGCCCAGCGCACCAGGACCCGGCACAGCTCTGGGGAGCCAAGGTGAGCTGCGTGGACAGAGTCCATCACAGAGCAGGCGGCGTCAGGAGTCATTTTCCACCAGAAGTTTGGGAGCTGGTCCATGATGATGTGGAAGACCACCTTACTGCTGCTCCGCAGGAGGGGCAGGATGGAACACAAATCGGCAATGTTGGTCTCATCTATTTGAGATGCAGTGTTCTTGATTCCCTGCCAAAGGTGGTCAGCTATCAGGGACTTGGGACCATTCACAGCATCAAACCCCTTTATCAAATTGGTGATTTGTCCAATGCTCAGCTCTCCAGCAGCTGCCTTGTCAATGCACTGTGATTGTAGCTCTTGACAAAGGGTGGTCAGGCTCCCAAGAGGTTTCAAGTCCTTCATAAACATGAATGTGTCAACAAGGGTTTCATTGTCACCTCCATCCAGCACAGTTCTCATGAGCTTTTGAACAACTGCCTGTCTTGCAAATGTTCTGTCAGCTTCATCTGCATCCTCCCTGATCTCCAGTTGAGCAATTCTCACCAAAGACTTTAAGGCAACAAATGGGGTGATGCCATCAATAGTAGCTGTCTCAAGTAGTCGATAGATGTGTCCGACTCTTCCAGTCCTCATCAGAGCATCAACAAACTCTTGTTCGTCGTGGGAAAGCTTCTTGTCAGCTTGTTTCCTTTGTAAATTTGTATCATTACTTTTTTCATTCTTGCCTGAATATTCGCCAGCCAAAAGTGGCTTTGAATCAAAAGGACCAAAATTATTTGATGATAAACGAGTGGTCACTTGTGTGCCGCACTAGCACGGGAAGCTCTTGTACGAAGAGTCCATCCTGAATCAATATAATGGAATTTCCAAACTGGCTAGATGGTCTCAAAAGGCTTCTCACTTGACTGACACGTGGCTTGAAAATTAATAAATGTCTTCCAAGCATTTTGGTGATTAGCAAAGAAAACAGACTTGATTCCAGTTTATGGATTACATAACCAGAAAGAAATTAGAATGAATGACAACTTGTAATCCACTGAAAAGATCAAACTGGACCTTGCTACAACACTCCCGCTGACAAAATAGACTAATTCGAGGAATTCAGAAAGTTATCACACAATTAGGGACCAAAATAACGATCTCCCTCACTCCCTAGGCCCTTCAAATGTAAATGGCCTTCTTATTTACAACAAACACGAAATCACCAAGATCTTTTTGCTAATTTTAGTGTGTTGCTACCTCCAGGAATATTATTCGGAGATAATTCTTTGCCCTACTATTTTTTAAGGACATTTGTAGTAAAAATTACCTCTTATGTGGTATTTTGACCTTTTGTGGTATTTTAACTATTGGTTCACCTCAATCTTGTGGTTTTCATGATCTGTAGTATTTAACTCAACTAGTGTTTTTTCAAGTAGCAAAGTGTTGCCAGATCTGCGCAGCAGAAACACCCATATGTGTATCACCAATCCTGTATTCACTCAAATCTGTGTATTTCACCTCAATCTGTGGTATTTCACCTTAATCTGTAGTATTTCACCTCAAAATGTTGCATTTACCCAATCTGGGGGTATTTCACCTGAAATTGTCGTATTAACTTAAATTTGATTTTTTGTTTTGGCAGTAGCAATAATGTTGACTAGACGATACAGAACCACTGCTCATCTTGTGGTATTTTTAACGATGGGTCAACATTTATTTTGTGGCGAAGTCATTAGGTTAAAAGTCTAAGACCATTTTCCATAGCACAGTAGGCAACAGTCGATAAAAAGGTGAAGGGGGCCAGTACCACCCCCCCCATGGGGGCCTCAAGGACCAATGCACAGGCTTTGACACTGTAGTTCGTTCAGCCCGGAGGGGCTCCAAGGAAGACCCCAGATGAGTCGCTGGTAGATCAGAGGGGCCCATGGCAGTTTTAGGTGTCCTTGAACCAGATCGGAAGGGACCTGCAGAGTCGGGCCTACCAGACTGGATGGTGGCACTTCTCTTCCAAAATCTAGAAAAAGAGATATATAAGGAGCTCTGGCAGAATAAAGCGGCCCGAAAATCCGTGGTTTCAAATTAGGGGGGGCTCTTTCTCAGACGACTGTAACCCCACCATCGCCCTGCCATAGGTCTTGCTGCGGCCCCTTCCTTTCTGGCTGCACGCCCGCCTTTACACAAAATAAAACAAACAAAAATGTGTGGGCTGTGAACCACAAACATAATATTTGACAAAGTTTGTTCTTCATTAAGCTCTATAAAAGAAGTTAAAGCATCAAAACATGCATTGTTGAATTTGGAGGTAAAAACATTCTAAAGCATCAACTAAACTGGATTCATGATATATACTAGGACCGAAAACTTATATGTGGAGCTGCCAGTTTTTTTTGTTTTGTTATTCTTTTTTTTTTTATTTTTTATTTTTTTTTGAGACAGTTACAGAAGTTATACTAGTTTTACCACTTCTTTTCCACAGAAGTACGATAAATAGGTAGATTTTTAATAATACTCGTTCCACACTAGAGGTGAAAATACCAGACAATGCCGCAAATACCACAGAAAAGAAGTTTTTTTTACCACAGCAAAAATTGGCCACCCTAAATTAAATTCCAATGGCCAGAAGAAGACAACATGGTATGCGCAGATGGAGTATTTCGGTGATTGTTCAAAGATAAAATGACGTAATTTTTCATAATATTTGCTTGTACTTTAAAATATGTGTTATAAACGAATTACAAAATAAAGTCTTTTCATTTAAAGAACTGAGAATATTCCTGTTTAATACATTTAGCGAAAGAATAATGCTCTCACAATAAACATGTTTTCGCTTGAGGCACAATAAGGGATTTGACTTAAATCGCCGTTTTTTAAATATTTTATCACAGATTAATCGATTTTGACTAGATAAATTATTGTTTTGTCTCATTAAATTGAAACAAACTCGATTTAAAAGGTTGAAAAAGTCGGTTTAAGTATTTATATTGGAAATAACGTCATAAGAACCCTCTAGATATCCAAATCATTCATGTGTGCTGTTTTATATTTAGCGCACCAGAGACGCATGAGACTTGCGAGACTGTTTGAGCGCGGATGGGCACGTAAATGTGATTTTATATATTTCAGTTGTTAGCGGTAATTTAATTGGCACTGTCTACGAGTAGTAATAGGTGGTTAATTTGATAAATTTTGTGGCCATTGTTTAAAACATTTGTGTATATTAAGTTTCAGGCATTCGTTTTTGTGCTTGCGAAAACCTCCTATGGGCGCATTGACCCTTAGTAGTTCGCGCGCCCAAACGAAAAAAAAAACGAACCTGCGCGGTTGTGGCCAAAAATTTGTTATTGTTTAAAAAATAAAATGTTATAAAAAATTGGATGTGACGAAGTTCTTTTCCACTGCATTCTGTCTACCGGGCCACCAGTTGAAGCTGCTGGAAGCCTAGGGCAGTTTCCACTTCCAGGGTCCGACGGAACGCCTTCCAGTCGTGCGTGTAATCAACGTGGACGCGCTGCCGCCCTCGGTGATTGACGCCCCAGCATCATGCTTTCAAGGCTAACTGGACAGAACATTGGGAGTACATGAAGATGACCTTCCCTAACGACTGAAGAAGAGAAATCTTGCTGCTCATAATTTTCCGGATCCGTGAGGCCAAGTGGCCTTCTTAATTCCGTACTATATAAGTAAGTAAGTATAGAAAATGGTTCATTTACCTTCCCTTCCCTTTTTGGTAATCAGGATAGAAAAGGCCACTTGGCCTGGATGACCCGTTCTCATCAAGCTTGATTCAAGGACAAGAATGGACTCCTTAGGGGTATGGGTTACATAACATAATGCTCTCCCAGTGACAAGTCGAGTCAGGCCTTTTGAACTGGCTAACACTCGGACTCCCCCTGTTATTAGTTAATGCCCTTAATATAACCCACCAATTCGATGCAGAATGTCACATTTAGTAAGTACAGTGGTTCCCAGCTTTTTACACTTAACTAATTTTAATTTTTATAATTTTCTTCACCGCTTCACCGTGCCTCCCGCGCTAAACCTTTTGTTTACGCAACAGCTGTAACAAGGTTTGGCACATATGTTTTTTGTTATTCGCGACGCCTTCTTGGCCACCATGTTTATTATCCAGACGCTTTTTTAATCACATGACCGATATTTTCCGCACAGAGTCACCCAATTTTATTTTATCGATCGGACTTACGCCATATATTATTTAGGTTTTGTCTTGATTCGGACTTTAGGCTATATATTATCTAGTTGCGTCCTCGATCGGACTTAAATGGCTATATATTATCTTAGTTTCGTCCTGATCGTACTTGAGCTTATATACTTAAGGTTTCGTCTCGTCGGCAAACTTAATGGCTATAATATAACTAGGTTTTCGTCTGCGATCGGGACTTTATGGTTATATTATCTTAGGTTTCGTCTCGATCGGGACTTAATGGCTTATATATTATCTTAGGTTTTGCTCGATCGACCTTTATGGCTATATATATCTTAGGTTTCGTCTCGATCGGAACCTTTAATGCTCTTTTATCTTAGGTTTTGTCTCAATCGGACTTATGGCTATATATTATCTTAGTTAGGTTAGGTATGTTATGTTATGTTATGTTATGTTTTGTGATTTATATGTACGAAAGTGGGCTCTAGAGTTATTTATTTTCTATAATTATCGGAAACCTAATTAAAATCCCTAGATTTCTTCTGAATTTGTCGAGAAAAAAAGATTTGACAATAAATCTCTAGAATATCATCTCTAGATTGGTAGCACTGGAATAGTTTGTTGAAGTTGACAACAGACCTTGAACTGCAGAGGATGACCAAAATGAAGCGCTCGGCGTGTTAAATACGGGGTGATAAACTCTCCCGGTTGTTGTAGTAGAGTACAGAATAGTGTCTAGAACAGCGTGTCCTAATCAACTTAGTGATGAAATATGTAAAAGTTTTTGAAATAAAATTAAAACATCTAACGCGGGGGGTGGTGTTGCTGAAACTGGTTTACTGAGCCGGCAGACACCACCTCGGCTGACAGTGAGTTCCAGTCATTCACGACTTGCAAGCTGAATGCGTTCCTTCGGACAAGGGATCGTGCCCTGGGTTTCTGCAGCTTCCATTGGTGTCCTCTCAGAGTTGTTTCTTGTCAGGAACATCTGGTGGTATGTCCATGCCTCCATGAAAGAGCTGGAACACCACAATCATGTCCCCCTGGCGGCGGCGGTAGAGCAACAAGGGAGCCCGAGGTGACGCAGTCTTTCCGAGTATGGACAATGCTTCAGGGATACCACATTCGCGTCGCCCGCTTTGCACTACTCCAGTCTTGCCGTTTGACAGGGCCAGTCGTTCTGGTCTGTTATTGCCGAAGGGATCCCAGACGATGTTTCCCTAACTCGAGGAGGTCGTATCATAGCCTGTAGAGTAGTGGAAGTGTAAACTTGTTGATGTTGGCGAACAAACATCTCACAACGGCAAGCATCTAAGATGCCTTGGAGACTGCGACTGCCGTCTGATAGTGAAACTTCAACTGGTTGTCAATGATGATGCTGAGGTCCCTTTCCTCCGAAACCTCCTCCAGTGCCACGCCATTTAAGTTGTACGCCTCTCCTTGGTTATGATAACCGATGTGCATAACCTTACACTTTTCCACATTGAAGGGTAGGAGCCACTTCTCTGACCATCTTGCAAGGGAATCGATGTCAGCTTGGAGGAGACCGTCACATCCCGGTAAACGACTGTAGAGTTTGGTGTCATCAGCGAATGATTTGACACAGCTGGCTACCTGTTGGGGCATGTCATTAACAAAGATAGTGAATAGAGTGGGCCCTAGTACCGATCCTTGCGGGATGCTGCTGGTGACGGGAACCCAGTCTGATTTTGACCCCTGGACCACGACCCTCTGTCGACGACCGACCAGAAAGGCCTGGATCCAGCTCAGGAGCTCCCCTCTGATTCCGTAGGCATACAGCTTACCGATGAGTCTCTGGTGCGACACTGAATTCAAAGGCCTTAGCTAAATCAAGGTACGCCACCAGCCACATCGACCAGGTCTCCATTCTCCAGTGCTGCACTCCAGTCTTCGATTACCTCCATCAGCTGACTGGAACAGGATCTCTTCGGGAGAAGGCCGTGTTGGGCAGCCCGTGCAGCAGTCCGTTGTCTTTGAAGTGTTTGAGAAGTGATCGCGAATAATCGACTCGAGCACCTGGAAGGGATGCAGTAAGGCTAATGGGACGGTAGTTCGCAGGGTTTCGTCGGTCACCTTTCTTGTGTATAGGGACTACATTCCCTACCTCCCATTCTGAAGGGAGCCTACCTGATTCCAAGGACTTCCTGAATAGCGAACTCAGGGGCTTCGACAAAGCTCCCGCACACTCGCGGAGTAGCCGGGGATGGATAGCATCGGGTCCCGGCGAGCTGGTTGTCTTCAGGGAGGCCAACTTTTATTCTACCTTCTGTTGCGAGTCGTCGACATCGACCAGTGGGGGACCCTGGAAGTTGCACAGCAGGGAGGGAGGGGCTTCTGTTCCCTCGTCAGTAAAGACGCTGCTGAAAAACCGGCTCAAGAAACTTCGTCTTTTGCTGGACACTGACGGCTAACTCTCCGTTTTCGTGCAGAGGTCTTCAACACGGCATCTGTCGGAGACGTGAGTTGGCATACCTCCAGAAGGCTTTGGGATTTTGCTTGATGACTGCTGCCAGCTTAGACTCATGATCCCTCCGGAGGTTCCTTGTCGGGGTCCTCAGCTTGTTTCTGCATCTCACGAAACGGGCGTGATCCAGGATGTCAAGGCCAAGGGACTGTCGGTAAGTGCTCCATAATTCCTTTTTCCTCTTCCTCAGCTGCAGAGCTGTTCGGTTCATGTAGTGGTTCTTTTCTACGTGTGCGCCTCTCTTTGTTGAGCAGTCTTCCACAGCTTTGGTGATGAACGACTTGAAAGATTCATAGGCGTCTTCCAGCTCCTTGCTGCTCACCTCCTCCCAGCTATGTAGGCTCAGGACTCGAGAAAGACGATCGAAGTTGGTGCGGGTGACCAGAGGGCAGATGCAGTGAAGCAGATGCATCCGCATAGCAGACCAGAGTGAACTTCAAAACAACGTGGTCACTTCTAGCTAGTCCAGGGAGGTGCTCGAGATTACGCACCATGCCCTCCTCATTGGTGAGCACAAGGTCCAGCACATTCGGAGTTACACCTAGCCTGAATCGAGTAGGAGAGCGGACATGCTGCAAAAGGAAAGATGCATGGACTGCGTCAAGAAATGCTTGGGAAAGATGGGTGTCTGGCGCATTGGATACTTCTATTTCCCAATCACTTTGGGGCAGGTTAAAATCGCCTACAATCACCAGGTGAGAATAAGACATTGAAGTTGCCTGCTGAATGAGCTGCCTCAGATGATTGGCATGCTCTTCCCCAGTGTTTGATGGACTGCGGCGTAAACACATCCGAGAAGCAGACAGGTCGTTACCAAACTAGTGAAGCTTTACCCAGACGTGCTCCACTGAGGACGGGTGAGCCGAGACTTCCTGACACCCTGAGGTAATTCTGCGCCGTAAGGATGCATACACCCCTTATGCCACTTGCATCCTAGGTTGGAGTAAGATGGGCGGAAATTGGGAGTAGATTGTTTAGCCAGGAATGTGGAGCTGAGCAGGGCTAAGGGAAGCCTCTGGGCCTTTGGAATGGTTTTGCAAAATGAGATTCAAGATCTGGCTCGTCGTTCATAAATTAGCATTGCGTAAGTCATCCCGTTTTGCTAACCCAAATTGGTCAGCATTAGTGTATAACCACCTTTAGATTCCTCCACTGTGGTTAACTGGGGGAGCTATCTAGTCACCTCCTTGTCCGGTCTGGATTTATCTGTGCCATCCCCGCTACCACCAGAGACTTAAGGACAGCAGGGTCCCTTGCCCTGCACCCTCTACTGTTGCTCCTGGAGATGAGGTCTCGTGAATGCTGTACCCGCTGCCACTAAAGAGGACAGCAGGGACACCAGTGGTCTCCTTGTGATGTTCCAGGGACTGAAGTTTTTGATTCCAGGCACGCCTCTGTTCCTATCATTCAGGACATGACCATTTCTGGCCACTGCCAACTCCCGTCCAGGTCGGTACCGAATGATTCTTCCTCCTGTGATCATCAGTTAGCCTCTCCAGCCCTTCGTCGTGAAGCCACTCCTCCCTTAACCGCGCCGGGCCGGTTGCTCCGGCTCGCCACCTTCCTCGGGCCGGGGGGGTGTTTTCGACACCCCCCCTTCTAAACTCGCTCCTATGGGACCTAGAACATAAACCAAAAGTAACCGTCCCGAGAGCTCGTTCAAAGGGATTTTGAAAACTATTTCACGTTGAAAATGTTCTCAGGTCCAATATTAGATCACCAGAGGTTAATCAAAGTCAAATTTTCTCAAATTTTCCAGATTGTAGGACATAGCTCCATGATATCCCCAAATATTCCCGAACTTGATAGCTAGAGTAAAAACAAGTAAAGAAGAAGTTAGATAGATATTTGGAATTTGCAAATCGCACCTATTGCTCAAATTGAGACTCAGATCATAGTTTAGGCTCCAGAGGTCATCAAAATGTCAAAAAGCAGTTTTTGGTAAAATATGTTTTCCTGAATAGCTTTTATCTTAAAAATGACACATAAAAATTGATTTAAACACTATTCTGGTTCCCTTCTCGTCAAAGCGCTTTGAAACATATGCATGATGACCTCGTAAGGTCAACTTCAAAATTGACCTCAGTGTCAAGTCATTTGTTGACCCGGATAGGTCAAGTTGATATGGCGACGCGGACAAGACGATACAAATACATGGTGTTCATCCGCTCGTCCTCTATCGTCATTTATATTCAAGAGAAGTTATGTTAGCAAAAATCATTGCTGATGACCTCAGAATGACCTCAGATGACCTTTAGAGATCTTTTAGAAACAATCTCACTAGGTCATTCAGAATGAGCTAAAAAAAAATAGATTCTGAAATATCGCATGATTTCCAATGCATACTTCGAATAAGAACATCTGTTTATTTTTCCATTTCACTTTATAATGGGGAGGGTCAGGAAATTGACTGACCTGTAGGTTTCCCCCCAAACCCCCGGATAATCGAAAAATCCGTAGAGTTAACAAACTTTTTTTAGATATTCATGCTTCATGCAAACCTGTAAGTTACGACCAATCTGCTAAAAACTGTGGCTTTGGTGGAACCGCAACTTTTTTCCGAAGGAGGGGTCACTTGACCTAGGCCTTGGTGGACCTGACTGACATGACCTATTGCCAAAACTTTTTGGAAGCTTGTTACAAAAGATGATCGAACCAGGTACTGAAAAATTTTCGGCGCTTACCGCGCCGCCGTTTTCCCGATATCAGGAAAAAACCTGAGGGGGGAGGTGTCAACACCCCCCCGGCCGGCGCGGGTAACCTCCCTTAATTTTACCTTTTTAAAATACGATTCTTTTTAGGTTTTTAAAAAACAATACAAAGCAAAAGCAAGTTCATCACGAAGTTAACTTTTCTGCATGTTTCTAGACACTTTTATTGTACAGTGTTTGGAAAAGTCCACGTTTGTTGGCTATTTAGACCGACCAACAGATGACTCAACCAACTTAATGGACTTTAGTAAAAATGTATTGTTATTACTCCTCGTGAATATTAGATTGTTTAACAGGTAATGTGTTTGTTGAAGAGTAGGTACAAATCCAGAGAAATCCTGTTTTTAACTAGGGGAATTAGGTTGGTAGTCTCCTTATTCAATAATTAATACATCAGATTTCTTTATTTTTTGTACCATTCAGGTCATTTTGACTCTTCCATTTCGGAAAAGATGGTATTCCTCCACAACAAAAAAGTAAATTCCCCAGGTTGGCGGTTCTTCCATTGGAGGCAGCATGAGCAGTGCCTCACCTAAAATAGCCAAACAACAATGAAGAATAGTTTGTTATTTTTTCCTAATGTATAATAATTTTAGTAGGAAATATAAGAAAATGCATATTTCTAGACAAAACAATTTATCCAATCAGCTAAAACGCGTCCATTTTCATTGTTATTTACAATTTTTGCGTTGGTTTTGTTAGGGCTCAAATGTCCAGTTCCTAGCTATTGACAAGTTAGCATTGTGAAAAGGTTGGGCTGTGATGCCACTGCCTCACAGCCCAAACGCTTTTTCGCCCAGATTCTGGGCGCTTCTCAGCGTAAACAGCACGTACCAGAATCTAGCTGAGTCGTTTGCCGGGCGCTTTCTGTTCCGGAGAAATCCCCGATGCGGCGTCCCAACACGGCAGCAGCAAAGGGAACCTTTGTGACAGGCGCCGAGATTTAAATTACATATTGTTTCGGGTTATTTTTGAATGTGAACTTTTTCTAATGGTTTTATAACTTTTCTGACATCTCCTTAATGTGATACGTTGCATAATGCTGCAAGGAGATGGGGCGGGCGTTCATGATCGCTAGATTACAACTAATAGAACATATATTTCTATGCATTTCGCTTAGCGTTGTCTTCTTCGACATATATACCCCGGATTATTTTATGTGAAGGCTATCTGAGTCCTATTCTATTCTCAAATTGCAACCCGCCACAATTCTGTTAACTGATAGTGAATGCAGAATCCAGGAGCTTGCGTTCGCAACTCTGCGTACAATATTTGACATTTTCAACTTCAATTCCAATGTGATGACAACATATACCAAACAAGGCTGCACGTAGCGGTGAAAGAAGTAAACCGTGCTGATCTGCACTGTATTTATACTACCTAGTCAACCCCCCCCCCCTTCTGACTCCTCACCTACGTTTGACCCTGGCGCCGCCAACTGGAATTCCCACCCTGCTTATGTACCCTTACCCCAGACTGAAAAGTGTGGCACAGGAGTTGAGGCGCACCAGCCCATGGACCATGACAAAAATCTGCACCGACCCGGACTAAGCAGGACAAAAATCCGCTCCAAACCAGCCAAAGATCCACACCAACCTGTCAAAACCAGTAAACCGCCCTTATTAAGTCGGAAACCGAGAGGTCATTTCTTTAGCGCTAGTTCCTTATGTGAAAAAGCATGGTAAGCTTTGTTTAACTTAATCTGCCCTGTGAAACGATTACTTGCCCGCAGCACAGCATTGGCACCGCTGACCTCACCATTACAGGTCTGCACCACACCCTACAAAATCTGCACTAGCTTCTCTAAATCCGCTTCAAATCTGCACCAGCCAGGATGGGCCCGCACCAACAAGATCTTGTTGAATATGCCATACTTTGCGGTCTGGCCCTTACCTTGCGATTTCCCCCCAGATTGGATCCGCCATCACGGTCATAGAATACTGCGCCGCCATGCACGTTGTGTCACATGACAAGAGCTGCAGTTTTATAACCGTCAGTAGCCGCGGGTCCAGCCTAGATTCCGCTGGCTGGATGTAGTTTATGTTGTGTCTCAGCCTCTGGCGGCATTTCAACACATCCCTATGTGGTTAGGGATTAGCGAGTCAGGATTAGCTCGGGCATGGTTGACGAATGGGATGGCAATTAAAAAAAATAGTTAATAATAATACTGCATCTCTGAGAACAATCAGCTGTTGAGTAAACAAAGTTTGGTGATGGGCGGCGGGAGGAAGCGGTGACATCAATTATTGAAGTAAAACTAGTTATAGTGCAAAATATATCGGGGAACACGTCAGTAGTTACTAAATGTGATATTTTGTATCGATTGGTGGGTACCTATATTATAGGGAAAAACCAATAACTAATGGTGAGAATGTTCCTGGTACAGCCAAAATAAGTGAGGGTGGTCTTGTACCTGACAAATATTGCCCCACTAACATAGCCAGCTATTAGTTATAGGCCAAACTGCAAAGTATGGCATATTCAACAAGATCTTGTTGGTGCAGTTCTGTCCTGGCTGGTGCAGATTTGGTGCAGATTTAGAGAATCTGGTGCGGATTTAGTGTGGTGCGGATTTCGTTGAGTATGGTGCAGACCTGTAATGATGCGGTGCCAATGCTGCGCTGCAGGAAACAGTCGCACGGGGCAGATTAACTTAAACAAAGCATTATGTGCTTTTTCACATTAGGAACTAGCGCTGAAGAAATGTCCTCTCGGTTTCCGACCCAATAAAGGCGTTTTAGTGGTATTAATGGGTTGGTGTGGATCTTTGGCTAGTCTGGTGTGGACGGGTGCGGACTGATGCAGATTTTGGTCTGCTTGGTCGGGGTTGGTGCCATATTTTTTGTCATGGGCTTTGGTGCGCCTCATCGACTCAAAAGCTTCTGGGAAAGTTTCTTGCTGTGCCTTATGTCACCTAGTTGAAATGCATGCAAATATATGACTGGCTGTTAGTGATAGCATAAGCTAGCAGATTCATAGTCATTCCTAGGTGGTAGCAACGCCCGTCCAACCATAAGTTGATAGTTAATCGCTTTTATATACACACTAATCGATGGCAAATATCACATTTTGTAACTAAGGATCTCTTTCCAAGAAATTTTGCTCTATAATTAACTATAACTTCATTCTAGCTCCCTTTACCACTAAAAGGCAAAAGCTAGGGGTGTCTGGAAACTTTCCAATAGAAGTTTGTCAGTTCCCATTCACACGAGCTTTTGGCTTTTATTGATGCAGAAACACTAAGTTTGCCATTTCGTACGACAGCCGAAATCGCAGACACAACACAAGCATGACATCCTACGTTTCCAGGTGGGTTAGCATTCTTGTGACACTCCGTCTGCATCTCGTTCGGCCCTGCTCTCCGGTCCACCTGCCGCGCCCGTCCCGGCCCGGCACGCCATGACCATGTTCGGCAGCAGCGGCCTGGGCACCTCGTCGTCGGTGTTCGGCCAGACGGTGGCCGCCAGCACGGCCAACCCGATGAAGGACATCGAGGTGGTGTCGCCGCCCGACGATTCGGTGTCGTGCCTCGAGTTCTCGCCGCCGGCGGTACAGCAGACGTTTCTCGTGGCAGGCAGCTGGGATAATAATGTGAAGTGGTGCCGCTGGGATAATAATGTGAGTGTGCCGCTGGAGGGGGGGGGGGGGGGCAGTGGGACGTGGGGCTGAGGAGACGGTGTAGGCTGCCCTTGCTGGCTGTATGATGTACTGTGGGTACCCACTATGGTGATTCTAGTTTGGCGGTTGATTTTGCCCACTGTTAGATATGGGACGCTAATAACAAAGGTTGTACCATACTGTATTATCATGTGCGATATCCTCATAGTGCCAGCTTGGGCTTGCTACGACCCATTGTCAATTGATAAAGTGGGTTGTTTGGAAGTCCAACTATAAAATTACTTTTCCTAAGTTT
This sequence comes from Semibalanus balanoides, assembly GCA_014673585.1. Taxonomy (NCBI): domain Eukaryota; kingdom Metazoa; phylum Arthropoda; class Thecostraca; order Balanomorpha; family Balanidae; genus Semibalanus; species Semibalanus balanoides. The sequence goes on from VOPJ01012836.1 coordinate 155,858, forward strand.
AAATATAGATAATTGTCTGTAAACCTTCGATCTTGGCTGTCGTCGTCCCGCTGCGATCGGAATGTGAGCGTCGATCTGACCGGCGCGTGTCGCCATCCCTGGCGTCCCCTCTCGGCTGCAGGTGCGCTGCTGGGAGATCGACCAGAACAGCGGCAAGACGATGCCGAAGGCGCAGCAGTCGATGGGCGGCCCCGTGCTGGACGTGGCCTGGGCCGACGACGGCACCAAGGTGTTCATGTCCGGCTGCGATAACACGGTGCGCTGCTGGGACCTGGGCAGCAACCAGACGGTGCAGGTGGCGCAGCATGACGCCCCCGTCAAGACCGTGCACTGGGTGAAGGCGCCCAACTACACCTGCATCATGACCGGATCGTGGGATAAGACGCTCAAGGTCAGTCGTCTTAATTGCCTCGCGGCCGGCCGGGCCGCGCGGGTGGACGGTCCCGGTCGGGAGCGGGGTGGAGGATGGGATCCGTCAGCTGACCACGGACGCTGTACTTCTGTCTGATGTCGAGTTGGTAACCATTAACTTAGTGGCTCGAAATGTGTCGATTTGAGTGGGAAATGACATTCAGATCTGAATAATTTTGCACTCTCACTCTCCATTTTATGAGTGAGTTTCCCACTCCCACATTTTGAATTGTGATATTGATTCTGGCATGAAATATTGACTAATATCACATGTCAATGTTTTTTTCATAATTTTCCACTCTATTTTTTTTTACTCGAATTTTTTACTCTGACACCCGAGCAAAACTTGAATTTTGGGACACTGCATTATCTCTGCCGTACAAAGGAAGAACCATGTATGTCAATCGTCGAAAAACCGCGACATACTTGGTTCTTTTTTTGCACGGCAGAACTAGCGCTGGTCGTTCAACTCAGGTTCATGAACCACACTAGCTGCATCCCAGAAGTCCGAGCTTACTAACTTACCTACCTCTGCTGTCTTTCATTTCGAACACGCTAACCCTAACCTTCGCTCGACTGTTGCCAGTGTTGGAACATGTGCGAAATTACTTTACGTCTACACTCGTGCATTTCAAGCATACTAACCTTCCCCCGCCTGTCGCCAGTTTTGGGACACGCGCTCGCCGAACCCGATGATGTCGATCGCCCTGCCGGAGCGGGCCTACTGCGCCGACGTCGACTACCCGATGGCGGTGGTGAGCACGGCTAACCGCGGCATCATTGTCTACCAGCTGGAGGGACAGCCGCAGCAGTTCAAGACGCAGGAGTCCAGTCTGCGCTACCAGCACCGCTGCATCGCCATCTTCCGCGACAAGATGAACCGGCCCACCGGTGGGTGGCTGCGACTCTGCCCGGCGTCAGGTGTCCCTGTCGGAACGCCTTGCTACAGAACGGTTGTCCACGCCTGCTAACACGGTTGCCACTGCTGTCACACGGTTGCCAAACACGGTTACCACACGGTTGCCACACGGTTGCCACACGGTTGCCACACGGTTGCCACACGGTTGCCACACGGTTGCTACACGGTTGCTACACGGTTGCTACACGGTTGCCACACAGTTGCCACACAGTTGCCACACGGTTGCCACACGCCTGCTACACGGTTGCCACACGGTTGTCACACGCCTGCCACACGGTTACCACACGCCTGCTACACGGTTGCCACATGTTTGTTGTGCTCTCTCACATGATTGTCACATGCTCTTAGCATGTTAACATGTTTGCCTTGGCATATGTGCGTTATAGTCCGTATTAAATTAATCTGATACCCGCTGCTCTAGTCGCACTCCATGGTCGGTACCCATTACTATAGTGCGTCGCTAACCAACCCAACATTTTATCCTGTACGCGTCTCCAACTGGTAGTATCTTATCTGTTCTCGCCCCCTTCCCGCCCAGTCGCAACTCGAAATACCGTGCTACTGGTGTCCGATGATGTATTTAAAGCTGCATTGACATCTGGTGTTTCATCCCCCTCCGCCCCCGACGCGCTGACCCGTGGCCCCTCCTCTGTCAGGGTACGCCATTGGCAGCGTGGAGGGGCGCGTCGCCATCCAGTACGTGAACCCCACCAACCCCAAGGACAACTTCACCTTCAAGTGCCACCGCTCCAACGGCACCAGCAACGGGTTCCAGGACATTTTCTCGGTGAGTGGTGGATCGGCCATCTCCAGTCCTCAGCGGTCTCGATGTATGCCACATTCGCTACGGTGTTGCCTGCACTGCTCGCCCTCGGCCCCACCATTCGTGTACTTGGCATGGTTTGGAACGAGATGACCCCATCCTGAGTATTTTGCTTCTCTACATTGTTTGGCGTGGCGCTGTTCTTTACAACGGCGTAGACCCGCTTCCATGCCGTGGGAAATCCGTAGTGGGAATGAGATCCCGCCTCAGCAAGCCGTGAGTGTGAATCAGACCGCTTTTCCAAGCCATTAATAAATAAGTCATTAATAGGAACTGGACAGGCTATCCACCTGTCGAGCGCCTCCACTGATGTTGCCTGTGCGCCCTGGCAGGTGAACGACATCCGCTTCCACCCTGTGCACGGCACGCTGGCCACGACCGGCTCCGACGGCCGCTTCAGCTTCTGGGACAAGGACGCGCGCACCAAGCTCAAGACCTCCGAGCCCATTGGAGCAGTCCATCACCGCAAGTGCGCCTTAACCACACCCGGACAGATCTTCGGCCTACGCCGTCAGCCTTACGACTGGTCCAAGGTCAGTGCAAACTGTCCCGTTTATTGGTTATTGGTTAAGGTGTTTTTATTGGATGTCCCCTTGTTCTAATGACCTTACATCAAAATCAATTGCCATCTACTTTTCGACTTTATTATGGATTTTTCGCCCATGTTGGGTCACATCTCACAATGCACTGATGTCGGTCTTCTTACTTTGCGATTCGCCGATGTGTTTGGAGAATAATCGATTTTTTTCAACTCTCGATTGCTTAAAGGGAATAGGTCACCTTGAAAGTTGCCTTGAAATTCAATTCATGCGGGGTATCTTGACCTGACAAGAACGAATATAGACATTTGTTTTTGACAAGAGAATGATGGACTGGAATATCCGTGACAAAATGGGCATGGTCCCTTTTCTGCCTTCATGGCCATACAAATGTAATGAAATTCTATGAACGTCATGCATTATGGTAGCCTTGGATATGGAAGCTACCACCATAATCAAAGCTAACTTAACCTTTAGTAACCGACAGCCTGACCTAAACCTTTATGGAGGTTTGGGTCGGTACGCTCGGCATCCGGCTTCACTCAGTCTAAAAGGTCAACTTTGGCCTTTTATGACCTGAACCTTGATCTTATATCGGTCAGGTGCAAGACGCAAAAGCCGGGGGGGGGCAGCGGCCCCCAACTTTTTTCGAGGAGGGGGCCGTCGCCCCCCCCCCCCCAACTTTTCTGATGAATCTAAAATTTCTTCCTATAACAGTTTTTCTGATTGATAAAATCGTTGAAAATGTTATCACAATAAATGTAGAAAGATAAAAAGTACTTGTTCATTATTAAAAATGCCTGAAATTATCGTAGGGATCTAGTATTATTACTTTCTAGTCGAATTTAGTCTGTTTAGCCATTTTAGGGATAGTTTAACTGAAATTGGTGAAAACTTCGAAATTGGTTAGGATATTACCAGCAACCGTAAGATGTCAACAACATTAAGTTCCCAAACGATCCGCAAACCCATATGGAAACTAATGAGTCAAGCAATTTTAGAAGTTAAACACTTCGTGATTACAGTTTACGATTGCAATGACGATTGCTGATTTTGTTGCCACCTATGTTTTTTAATATTTCAACAACACAAATTGCGGTCAAATTGACGAAAAAAAGCACAGTTTTAAATTGGGGGAAGGTCAAAACCTCCCAAAGTTTCACAAATCTGATAATGCCCATTTTAAAACGAAAATTTATATTTCCTTTCTTTTTCCGTTTTCTGCTGGCCACTGACTTGAACACTCGATTTTTTCACCGATTTTTTCAAATTATTTAATTGTTTTTCTGCGAGGATTAATCACGCACCAGTAACATTCACGAAACATAATGCAAAATGTGTTTCAATATATTTGGTATAAAGACCTAAAATCTGAACCTAAGCCATAACAAATTTAAGGGGGAGCTCTTTGATAATGGGTGCCCCCGCTACAAATCAAAGGGGCACGGTTGCCCCGGTCCCCCGTTTCCGGCCGCCTATGATTCTGAGGAATCGGCAAGTTAGCAGCTCCAATTCCTATGGATCATGTTATCATCGGCCATTCCTGAAGAACCGGTGCAAGTTTGGTGTAAGTGACGCTCTTACAGGGTCAGCCGAGGTCATCCGAAGGTCACCAACAATGTTTGTCATTAACTCTCGATAAAGTTCGAGTTAAAAGAAGTGAAAACGCCACCAATGTGTACAAGTCACACATCGGTATAATGGAGACGTGTCTCGAACGAGACACGTCTCCCAATTTACAGCTGACCTATTTGGGTACCACTAGACCTTGACTGAGGTCCAATTTCCAAGTTGACCTAACCTGGGCCATTCGTGAATAACGATTTTAAAGCGCTTTGTTGAGCACGACAAACAACGATGCGTCAAAATTATTGCCTTATCTTTATTAGGTTAAAAAAGAATACTAATGAAAAAAAAATGATTTGAACAAAATAGCTCTTGACCTTTCATGGTCTTTAACAGCCTAAACTTATTGACCTGAAATAAAATTGGAGAACAACGTTGTCGATTGGCCATGTTTTCAAGAGCTTTGATCGCTTTCCGTTTGTTCCTAGAGCTTATCATATAGTTTTGCGGATATTTGGGGGATCTGGAAGCAAAGCCCTGCATGAAAAAAATCTGACCTTTGAATGCCTCCTGGTGACTCAATTTGACATGTTAGATAATGACGCATAGTTTTCCAAATACTTTTTGACGAGCTTTTGGAAAGCTTTTGAATACTTTTTTGACGAGCTCTTGAATGGTGTCCCTGAATGGTGGATGGTTAAATGTGTCCCGTTCCCTTACCTCGGCACGGCGAAGGTGGCGGCCCGAGCACCGGCCACGGCGCGGGTTATCGCATAAGCAGTCCAAAAATCGGTACTATGATTCATGTATCCCGACAACTTGGTATCATTCTTAGACTTGTATAAGTACAACTAAGACTCAGATGATGGAATGATTTAATCAGGTCAAAGTCATCCGGAGGTCAATGTGAGGTTCAAGTGCTGATTTGTGTGAATTAGGCTTGTACTAACAGTGTTTTGTGCTAGTTTTTCTGCTGTCTAAATGTTCGTGTTACAGTAAGTTAATTGATTTGCGATAATCTTAGTTCAATAATAGAAGCTCAAACATCTCCGACCGCATAACTACACGCAAGATACGCAATGCATTTTAATATCCACGGTAAGGTTATGCCGTCGAGAGTGGTCGATTTTGGTCTTGAAAGGTCATAATTTGTCAGTCAATTTTAATGGTAATGCAACTTCAAATTTTGCACACGTCAAATCTCGTAAAGTTTTCGTCATATTTCATTATCTGACATGTTTCTTTGATTATATATTCATGTTTTAGCATCTAAACATTTCGGAAAATATGAAGAATCCGAAATTATATAATTTTGTCATCATTAATTTCAAAAACGTATGATAGCCGGTCTATTGTCAGTAATGAATGGTATAAAAATACCTTTAGTAAACGAGTTAGTGGCGTAATATAGTAAATACCTACATTTTACCAAAAGTGACTAAGTAGTTCAAATCGGGCAGATTCTGAAGGAGGCAGGATTCTTCGTGCTGGGTACTCGTTGGCAGGCTAAAATCCTGCCCCCCCCCCCACACTTGAAACATACTTCCTGCGTCCCTGGTCAGGTGTGCAAAATGGCTGCTACAGTCGACTTAATGTGGTAAGACAGTAAGACACCTTAAACGGCGAAGGACGAGCGAGTCGGCGAATAATAGCCGCGTCAATTTTATCACCCGTCTCAACGGACGTTCGTCTTTAAGCAAGAGCCAAGCATTTGAATTATTTTTCGGCTGTGGTTGTTTGCCGTCGCAAATATAGCCGAACTAAATCGATACTTCAAACTAAATAGGTTTTGAAGCGTTATTTTAAATTTGCAAAATTATAAGCCTTCAAATGTTTTGTAGGTCAAAAATTTCATTTTGGGTGGGTATTACGATTGGATTTGATGGCGCTTTACAGCCGCATCATTTTTATCGTCTAGCACCCTTTGGTTTTGAAGCTAAGGCGGTGTAAATTAAAGGAAATATTATCAAATCGTTAATAAAAAATATTGCAGACAGATTTTAAGCAGTGAAATACTGCATGCAAACCTTAAATTTTGAATGCATTTTTAGAGACGGTAAACATTGGTCTACAGATTGGTGTTTGTTTCATCGCTTCAACTCCCATAAGGTGCTGAGCACTGATTTAAATTGTGAAGACGTCCATAAAAACTATTTTATTTGCGCTGTAATAGCCAGTAACTTTGGCACGTACCACGCGCCGCTGATCGACTACATAGTGCCTACGCCCGGGCGGATCGTTTCTCTACGCATCTGTGTTTTGACCCGTGTCTTTGCGACTGTTTTGTGCGAGATATAGGTCCGTATTGCAGCGATGTTTTTGTAGGTAATTTTGTGGACGGAACAAGGGGTGCACGTGCGCACGTGCAGTGTACCAAAGTTTTGACCTTGCTACATTGCCACTGGTGTGTCTCAGCCTCAACACCAAATTTTAAGCTTATAGGTCCAGCCGTTTCTGATTTTCTCAGCTACAGCAGGATAATACTTTCCTGGACACCCCTGACGCGGCACGTGTCACGCGGCCGTGCCTGACCCATCACATTGAGAAATTAACATGTCAATAATCAATAAATGTATTGCATGGGGCTATCATAATGGCGAAGACCGCTTTGTCAATCCGGATGCGGGTCAAAAGATATAAGCTTCTGACCAGCGTCGCGGTCTGGCCCGGCCCGGGTACGCGGCCGCTTTATATGTAGAAAAATCGGTATTCAATGAGGACTCGCTCCGCGTCGTAATAACCTATGAAACATGTGGCGCATGACCTCTTGCCAATAGTGACCTGATTTGACCTGATCTTGACCTTCGCTTACAATTTCAATTTTGCTTATACGGGAGATGCATCATACCTTTGAGAGCACTTTTTGCGATAATAATATCAATATAAGGCTTTGGATGGAAAGTACGGCCCCAAAACTCAAATATCTTACATTTGACATTTGACCTCACTGTGACCCGACATGTGACCTTATTTATAAAATTACGCGTACGCTTTAGAGTGGTCTCATTGGGAGCTTTCGATTGCCGCCTTGCGCGTCTCGTTGCAGTTATTGGTTCGGAAGATAACGAGGGGGGCTAATAACGCCCCCCCCCCCGCCAATGGCGTTCGGCTTAGACCCCAGCCAACGCCGGGTTAAAGCTACCAATCGCAACTAACGTGTCACGACCTGTGTCCAAAATCAATATCCCACTCATGCATTGTCCGATGTTATTCAAGGGCCACGAGTACTACGCACCAATCAAGAAGAACTACATCTTCCTGCACCCGTGCTTCGAGGAGCTGAAGCCGCGGCCTAAGACGTAAAGACCTACCCTCAGCCATGTGAGGTCGGGAGGAGGCGCCGGAGAGCTGCAGTCGACCAGCGGCGACTGAGGTGGGAGCGAGAGTTACAGCCGGCAAACAGTGAGCAAACTATTCATGCTATCAGAAGCGGCAGAGCGAGTGGATTTTTATGGAAAGTTTTCCGAGACTCGCACATCTGAAGAATTACGATACAAATCGCCGTTACTGTGCTGTGGCATGAGTTGACACGTTTTCGCCTATGCCGAATTTGTCACGTTCCCCTCTCCGGTGTGTGTGTGCGCGCGCTTGTCTGGCGGTACATTCCCCTGCTGAATGTGCTCTCTCTCTCTCGGCTGGACGCGGCCGGCGCCGAGTCCCGATGGTCGGACTCGCGACGCGCCTGTCGTGCTCACAGCGCCGGCGAACTCGGTGCGTTTCAGCGCAACTCGTGGTCGGAATCAGTCACTGTGATCAGGCTCCATTGTCTCACCGTGTGATCAGGCTGCATTGTCTCACTGTGTGATCAGATTACCTTGTCTCACTGTGTGATCAGGCTCCATTGTCTCACCGTGTGATCAGATTCCCTTGTCTCACTGTGTGATCAGGCTCTAGGCGACCTGATCAGGTCGCCTCAGTCGCCATGTGACCAAGTCTCGCTGTGCCGGCGGTTTTGTCATGAGCTGTGCCTAGGCAGGCCTGAGACTGCTTCACGCTGGGTGTGAGCGGCGGTGTGGCTCGCCAAGTATGCCGCGCTGATCGCAGCCTGGCACAGGTGGTAGACAGATGTGGCGCAGCCGGGGCCCGGCGATGAGTCGTGGCCGTCAGGGGCCCGGCGACAAACCGCGGTCGTCCAGATAGCGGCGTGCTGGTCCGCCGGGGATGTCTTGTTTAGTGGCTAGTTGCGTTGTATAGCTCCGCACGAGAGGTGCCGGGCGAAAAATAAACATAATACAACCGATGAGAATGTAGAACTGTTTTGTTGGTATTGTTAAGTCCTTGGGTTATAGTCTTGGCGCCAGCCGACTTTCCGCCTAATTGACGTCTTTTCTGTCGGACAGTCACAAAATGAAAAGCGCAGAAAGTGGATAACAAGATGCCGGTTCGCGTCGAAGCGAAGTAGTAGGATGCGAATACATATGCTATCAAACACACGGGCGCGGCGCGCAAAGGAGCATACGTATCTCGTGAGCCGCCTAGCATCGTGCCAGAAATTCGGAGCCGCGTGCGCTTACTCTTAGCAGACGGCATCTGTATAATAAGGCTGTGTTCTGACCGTCACATTCCCGACGGGAATCCAGGGAATCGATAGGAAAATGTTTTCTACCTATTCCCGAAGCAAAGAGTTGACAGGAATGTCAATGTATAAGTGCATTGCCAAATTGTGGTAGAGTAAAATGCCCACCGGGGATTCCAGGGATTCCGCCGGGAATGTGACGGTCAGAACACAGCCTAAAATGATCGCAGTGGGCTGCCCGGGGCCAGCCCGGCTGGCTATGATACGTGAAGTCCGGACTTGTAAATTGGTAAGTCCACGGATTTGAATTACTTCCGTCTTGGCGTCCGGCCGTCGGGTTCATTCGGTCCGTTTAACGGCCGGGGCTCGCCCAGATGAGATGCAAGTTTGGTACACGAACCAGGTATGTTCTGGATTTCAGAATAATTCTAAGTTACATTTATCTGGCTGGTTTATACATTTATCTGGGTTAGCTACGTTCTATTAAAAAAAAACTAGGCATTATAAACCTAGCTTATAATCTGGCCATGTTCTAAAGACTAGTATATACCCATTCTCAAACTTGCATATTAGTCGAAGCAAACAGGGACAGCGAACCCTGATCGTCATCATGACCGGACGGGCTGACCACAAGACGGGGACAAGCCGAGCCCGTTGATTCACCATTTTACAAGTCAGACGTGAACCCATATTCTCGCAACGCACTCATTCACACATTCCTGGCGTGGCGTGGGGAAACTTACAAGTCGGGCTCGTTTAACCACTAATTACCGGAGTTATTGTTGCCCGTTTTGCTGATCAGAGTCGCTCGAAACGTCAGCATCTCCACAAACGTCAACACATCCTCTGTCCGTGGCCTCAAATCATCGGAGCAGGCACACAGGAGGATGCAGATCGGCGTGCAGAACTTGTGTCGCTGAAACATAATTAGGGCAGGGCGGGAAAATGGTAAGGGTTTTGACACAATGCGTTACACAGGATGTCATCGGGAGTCAGACATTGATCAATTGATGCAATAGTTTGAACACACGGCCATTTTGTTAGTCGTTACAAGCAACGGTTAAGTAATACATAAGCATAACATATGCATAGATAATGCTCAGGATAGCTCACCAGGACCTCACACTGACCTCGAACCAGTCGCGGTAGGTGTGCGTGGCTCGTATTCGAGGTCGTCGAGCGCGTAGTTACGTCCGTAGAGCTGGGCGGCCAGCAGTCTGCCTGTGTCTCCTACCGCCAGGAGGCCGGTCGGACCGGTCATACTGCCAGTTGTCGGCCATGTCCATCCTGGTGAGGATCACGGACGGGAACACGGTCCAGTCGGGGCCGAACGTGCCCGTCAGCGAGAACGCCGGCAGCGGCGGCGGCGGTGCACCCTCCGGGAACGTGCTGCACGACGCCTGCGAGCCGTCCGCGCACAGCATCACCACGCAGATCTGGGTGCTCCAGTGGGGGCGCGAGTTTGCCGCCGCCCGTCCAGCACCAGCAGACGGTAGGTGGCGCTGGAGTCGGCACCGCCGGCCACCGGCCAGCCCTCTCTGACTGGCCAGTGAAAGGTTGAGCTCGCAGCAGAAGTCGCCGTCCAGAGCCGTCACCGACTCGCGGTCAGCTCAACGCTTGACAAACTCGGACACAGTCGTTATCATCACCAGGGATAGTAGGCGTCCGTCTTGTCATCCGCCGGGCGCCGACTGTGCCTTGTAGGTGCTGAGCCCAGCCTGCTGGCCGGATAGTCGGCCCCAGGTCGGGGCGCAGGTGCGGCGGGCTTCGTCACAGCCGTCGCGGCGGCCAGCGGCACTTGTGGGCCGTCACACGCCGCTCGGCGCCGCCGCTGCTGTAGTCGTAGATGTAGCCGAGGGCGCCGCTGCCGGTGAAGATGCCGGAGCCGATGCTGCTGTGACTCAGCCGATGAAGCCCGGAGGACAGGAGAGTGACTCCAAGACCGCGCGGCCAGGCGCTGTGCATCTGAAGCGCTGCAGACCAGACGGGGGGAGGGATAGACCGGGGTAGGATCAGAACAGGCGGCAGCACGGCAGGGCGAAGAGGGCGACCATCACTGCTCTCTGCGCATATTTCATCTAAAATCGTTTTTAGTATATTACACTCACCGGTAAGAGAGGGCAGCTCGTCGCCCCAGTCGGTGGGGAAGGCGAAGTGGGTGACGCTTCGGACGGCACATCTCCACGGCCGGCACCTCGAACAGGATGTCGAAGCAGGTCATCAGGCCGATGTCGGCGCCGAAGTCGGTGCGGAACACGGCCAGGCGCGGCGCAGGGGACTGAAGACGCTCCAGTTCCGGTCCGAACAGGTTGTACTTGCGATAGCTACCCGCACAAACGGGAAGAAATAATCATTTCATTTTCAGCGTGATGAGGGTTTTCGTTAAAGGTTGAGGTGAAGTGGCTATTTTGACGGAGTCGAGTCTGGATCGGTTAATGCTCAAGCATTGACAACGATAAAATACCGAGTGGAAAATGTAAATGTATAATTTAACACTTTAACAACAAATGAATCTAAATCATTTATATCTGTGTAAAAAATATGTTCACATATCGTTCAGTTTCAGAGGCAGCTCTGGATAACAGGATGCCAGCTCACGTTTGTATGAGGGCCCTACGTCTGGTCCGAACACCATCAGTGATTCGAACAGCGAAGAAAGCCATCCTCCGGACAGGACGGGTCCGAGTCTGGCGAACACGGCCTCTATCTTCGATGTAGTGGCCACGATGTACATCCGGTGAGTTCTGGCCATACAGCTCAGGTTCGCAATCACCTGCGGTAACCGACAATACACAAATCGACCGAGCTGGGTGCGAGGCATTGTGGGCTAATGAAAGACCATCTCCGGAAAGCGCTAAAACATAATATGGGAAAATTTGAAATTGGTCCCTGTAATGTTTGCTGCCTCTGTAGGTGACTATCAGCGATTTTTTATCGAATCTTTAAAAACAATGCTGGCTATATTTCAATTTCACGGACTGCTGTTATGAGCATCACCCGATGTCGCTGGTAACCTCTTGTTTCCCTGAAAGCAGGATTGAGTCGGTACTGACTGACCTCATGTTGTGTCGGGTCATCACAGGGCACGTGGAGCTCGGCTGTGGAGGGCAGCTCGGCGGCGTACTGAACCAGCGCTTCCCGCGGCAGGAGCTTTATGATGGCGTACTCCGCCAGCACCAGCAGGTCAGCACCCTGGGTAGCAGAGCAGGTCATGACAGGTAAACAAACATCACAGGTCGTCATGCGTCATCACAGATCATCACAGACAGCGTCCGATCCGTACCCATCGCCATGTCTTCTGCAGGCTATGAAACACTACCTACGATATCCGTCAAACCCCACCGCCGTTCTCCACAAAAGAAACGTTGCATCGCCTCGTTGACCTGATTTACCCACCACAGCCCAGTGCAACTCAGCAGGGACGACGATACCAATATCAGTGTACCCTCACCGCACACCGGTACCAGTGTACCATCACCACACACCTGTACCGGTGTACCCATCACCACACCTGTACCGGTGTACCGTCACCACACACCTGTACCAGTGTACCCAGCACCACACTCCGGTACCAGTGTACCGTCACCACACACCTGTACCGGTGTACCGTCACCACACCTGTACCGGTGTACCGTCACCACACCTGTACCGGTGTACCCATCACCACACCTGTACCAGTGTACCGTCACCACACCGGTACCGGTGTACCATCACCACATATCAGTGTGCCCATCACCACACACCGGTACCAGTGTACCGTCACCACACACCTGTACCGGTGTACCATCACTACACACCTGTACCAGTGTACCGTCACCACACCTGTACCAGTGTACCGTCACCACACACCTGTACCAGTGTACCATCACCACACACCTGTCCAGTGTTACCCATCACCACACCTGTAACCAGTGTTACCGTCACCACACACCTGTACCGTGTTCCGTCACCAACACGGTACCAGTGTACCCATCACACACACCTGTACCAGATGTACCATCACCACACACCGGTACCAGTGTACCGTCCCAACCACACCTTGTACCAGTGCACCGTCACCACACACTGTACCAGCTGTACATCACCACACACGTACCAGTGTACCGTTCACCACACACCTGTACCAGTTACCATCACACACACCTGTACCAGTAGTAACCGTCACCCACACACCGGTACCAGTGTACCATCCACCCACACACCGGTCCGGGTACGTCACACCACCGGTACCGTCACCACACACCTGTACCAGTGTACCATCACCACACACCTGTACCAGTGTACCATCACCACACACCGGTACCAGTGTACCGTCACCACACACCTGTTGTGCGGCATCGCCGGCGTGCCGGCGCACTATCTCCATGTTGCGCCGCCAGGGCGTCTTCGGCTCCGTCTTGAGGTCCAGCTCGGGGAACCGGGCCGCAGGCGCACTCGGCACGGAGGCCGATGAAGGGTCGCGGCGTCACCGGTGCTGCCGCAGCCGACGCAACGTCCAGCGCCAGCTCAGACGGGTTGACCGCGGCGCTGATACCGGCCAGCACCAGCACCAGCACCAGCACCAGCGGCGGCATCGTCCTCCCCGATGTCGGTTAAGTGGCTGCCAGCAGTCTTGGAAACTTGCCAACTGTGTACAGAGAAGCACTAGTACCGCGTCACCCAGACGTCAGCTAATCTGTCACTAGCTCCTCAGCCGGGCAGAGTGCACAGGCGACTGAGGCGTAGACGGTCGGAGCCCCGTCACTGCTCCTGGAGTGTAGTAAATAAACATGACCGTGGCACCAGGCATGCTTATTACCGAGTCACAACCATAGCACCCCAGCTGGCCCCAACATCGTCCGTGACGTGGTGATTTAGCATGACTTGCATCACCATAACAGGTGTACCCCATGAGTTGGACGCAGTGTTACGTCTAAAGCGCATCATTTCCTACACACAAGACCTGCATGTCCTTTGGCCGAGGAATTTTCCATCACCAATGGTGGCAATGTTTCCGGTAGGACAATTTAAGGATGTAGCATGACGAGGTCGGAGCGCAGCGGGCGCTCCACCTCGGGGCAAAGGTCGCTTCACACCACCGGTTGCCGGCCGGGACGCGCTATCGCGTAGAGAGCAGCGCGTGTGCCCGTCACCCAGCCCGCCACGGCGCCGTCCGCCGGTCCCATTCTGCCTGTATGCGTGTGCGCTGTGTTTACGCGATACACAGAATAGCTTAGTCGGTGGTGAAACTCCACGCCGGACGGACGTGCGACGGAGGCGCTGCGCTGGGGACACGTGCCACCGGTACCAGTGGGGCGTCCATAGTAGCCCTGAGCGACAACAGAAGATAACAAGGTCAGTGAACTGCTTATGCAGAGTTAAAGATTAGCCGGTGCCTTCTGTCAGAGACTCGTGGCATTATTTATTCGCGCATGCCTCCCCGCCCCGATCCCAATCGACAGTGGCGGACAACACATGGTCACCATGCAATCATCTGTGGAGTGGGATATCTTATCATGGTGCCCTACTCACCGGTAGCTTTAGACGGATGCATTAGCGGATCCAGGGCGGGAGGGAGGCATGGGGCCATGACCCCTTTTGAGCCTCGAAGGTGAACAATAGCACGAGGGGCTCATGCAACAGCGGCGCCACCTTCCGAAAGAAGGGGGGGCATTTTGAAGTCGATTCGTTCCATGTAACATCCATAGGCGTATTGTTAAAATCCGAAAATGTCGGGGGAGACGCGTCCCCCCCCCCTTGGCGCCGCCGATGGACCCATAGCCGATCTAAGTGACTTGAACCAAATTTCACTCCGATTTCAAACAAAATGCAAGTTAATGTGCCCACTCCGACTTCCAGAGGGTCTCTGGTCTCCTTGGGGGCCACTCCAGCTTTCAGAGGATTCACTCGATCCTCCAGAGGGCCATTTTGGCTTGAAAATGACCAACTCTGGTTTGTAGAAACCTATTTTGTTATGTAAAAGGCATATTTTGAACAAAAAGGGTCCATTTTGGCCAACCTTTTTAATCAAGGTCACCAGGGCTTGAGAGGGGACACTAAGCCGTGGGACCCACTTTGCTACGTGGCCCCCTCCTTGACCGATTCCTGGATCCGCCACTGATTACTAAACAGCTGGTCTAACTGGTATCCCTGCCACGTCGTTACACATAAGTACTACCCATCCTCGTTAGATATCGGCAAGGTGGTTGCGTCACAGGCTGCGTTGAGCCAAATGCGTCACCCAGAGCAGGTCAAGTCAGTATCGCTATAATGTGCGAGTTGGTTAATCCCAAGGCCCTTTATACTAAGGTTAATCCGACGAGTAAAAACTTGTCAAAAATATACATTCGCATGTATATTGTTGCGTACTACTCCGTGGTACACCTTGGTCCAGCCACCGTGCTCCAATGCAGAAAACCCGCTGTCTGTATCCTCTATATTGTTCCAATCACCGTAACGGCACAGATACGGATCCCCCAGCAGTCCCGGCCCTGGCGTCGCCCCGTCCTTGCCAAGGCTGAGGTCCTGCCACCCAGGTAAGCCGCACTGCTCAGTGTCTAAGTCAAGGCCGTATCACGACACCAGGCCCAATCTTACCTAGTGCCGTGAATGGCGCAAGTACGGGCTGGCGTGAATGGAGTGCTTCAGGATGCCCCGCTTATGTATTACATGTTGGAAATCCTGTAAGACCTTGTTGAAATCTGCGATATATTGTATTAAGATCTTGCAAGAATCCGCAGACGTCCTAACCAGGATTTTTTGAGTCTTGACAAGATTCTTGTAACGCTGGTTCAGAATTCTGCAAGATTTGTGTACTCGTGGGCAACTATCTTACAAGACAGTCTTAAAGAGGTTATCTTACATGATTTCGAAATCAACAATAACTTGTGAAGTTCACATGCAGGAATTCATGCAGCTTAAAGGGAGTTTGTGCCTACTCACATTGGTCATGTGGAAGTTGTTGACACTGTCTGTAGAACAGATTTATCTGGATTATAGCCATTATGCTTCATTTTCCCCAGGATTCACTTTAGTTGCTGAGATATTTAAAAGCGCCAATTACACATTCTGGAAGAATTTAATTATCGATGGTCGCCAGAGAGCTTTCGCTACTAAGAAGCATTGCTCTTAAAATTAACAACGCTAGCATATATTGTTAGCTCTGGCAATAGCAAAACAAACTCGTGAGCCTGATAACAGCTGCCGAACAGATCCTTGATCACTGTAAACAAAAACCCATAACATTGCTCATAAGGGTTTGTTTATCTTCTTAAGTGCGCCATTATAGGCTAACATCTTCGCTACTCTGTCTTATAGGACGATCGTTTATGAGTTTTGAACAAAGCAAATGACAAAACAGATATAAGTAAAAATTCAACTAAAGGGAGCTCCAGACGAGATTCAATTGGCTGAGGAGAAATGGAAATGGATGTGTGAATTGGTGTGTGAAATATGAGAATTTATCGTACCAATAATTCACCATTGCTTCTTACCGTTAAGATAATATATGACATTCAAAAGGAGTAGCACACTCCCTTAAAACCGGTCTATACTAACAATCGGGTTGATCCTTTTACGCACACTGTTGGGGTGATGATAACAACACGGATATTTAATATTCGTACTATTAAAGATGTTCCGTTAAAGTAGGCGTCGTATTCGGATACAATTCAGCGACGAGTTCCAGAATGTTCCAATCCGTATATAGGTCAATTCGCCGAAGTATTTACATAAGGCTATTCGGTCTTTTCGATAGCTAGACCTAGTTTCAACCTCTAGGGTCATCAAAGTTAACAAACGGTGTAACCTCTACATCTTTTATTCAATCAACTAATTCGCTCGAAACAAAACCACCATGCGTGATCCCGCCGTCACGGAACAAACCGCACTCCGGGAATTAGGATTTCAAGGTAATAGGTAAGGTCACTTGAGTTGATTGGGAAACGGTGATAACCTTAAGAATCTTTATGTATCCACCGATTAGATCAAAACAAACACATAGGTGTCTCGCCGTCCCGACAAACCGCACCTTCCGAGAAATTTGGTTTAAAGTATTCATAAGGTCAAGACAAGGTCACTTTAGGTACAGTTTTGCGCAAAAACCAATAATAGTGACATGAATTTGACCTAGACCCTTCAAACCAAATTTTTGAAGGGCAGTTTGTCCAGACGGTGGAGACACGCTATGGTGTTTGTTTGATCTAATCGAATGATAAATAGAAATATGAGGGGGTACACCGTTTTTCCAAAATCACCCAGTGATCTTGACATTGATCTATGGACCTGAAACCACATTTCATCGGAGGTGCGGTTTTTCAGAATGTCGGAGACACGCGTACTGTGTTTGTTTTGATCGAATCCGTGATTAAATATGGAGAGGTAACATCGTTTTCCGAAATCACCTAACGTGACCTTACCTAGACCTATGACACCATAAGGCGAATCCAGAAATTGTATTTGACAGTGGGGGGGAGGGGGCAAATCCAGAAATTATCGCATAATTCTTGAAAACTCATCGGATTTCGCATTGCTTATGTATTTCAATAACTGATTTAAAACCAAAACTTTCTCTAGTAAAAGTTGCTTAGTTTTACGACAAACTCAGGAAAATGGTCAAATTTGCGCCGATTTTGGGTGTTTGGGGGCGGGGGCATGGCCCCTTTGGCCCCCTTGGATCCGCCCTTGTATGACACTGAAATCAAATTATTTCAATTTGCGGTTTGTGGGACGGCCCGAATTTTAAAAAACAATTAGGGAGTGGGGATATCCTTCCCACATCAGGGTATGTGTAAATGCGACGATTTTCAGGCGGTTTCGGATATTTTTCTTCTGGATGCCCCACCCCCCTGAATCCACCAGTGGTACTGGTAAACGACTAAAGATTAAAATGATCTCATATTTCCACATTACTGCAATATTGTAGCGCCCTTGGCCCACTCCAAGCGGCCTCCACCGAAGGCCAAATGTTTCGGCTTTCCGCCAGATGGCGTTCATCCTTGCCATCCCGCACGCGTCATGTTATTTGTAATTCTGTCACTTATTTTCGTTATAATTTTTTCAATTTATTCGTGCATCGCGGCCGCGCACGCCGCACAAGAATCACTCGTCATCATCTTTACTTCCATTCACTCGTCTTTGTTATCACTCTTTGTTTCGTCTTGCTACGTTCTATTTGTTAACCCATTTATGATATATTTGTTTTTGATCGGGCAAATCATCATATTTCCCATCTACCACCCAGTTGTCGATTTGATACCTTACTGTCACATCGACGACTCCTGGAGTTCTGGCTGCCACCTGCAGCTCGGTATATGATATCTCTTGCGTGCCTCAGCAGTGGGGACAGCAGACGATAATGTTGATCTCCATCTGATTGTCGTCCCATATGTAAGTTGTTGTGGCGTAGCGGCAGAATGTTCGACATCTAAGCGGATAGTCACCGGTTCGAATCCGGGCACCGCCGCTGGCATTTTTCTTATCTTGCAAGATCTTGTGTGATTCTTGCTACAACATATCTTGCAAAATATGCAAGATTCTTTGTAACAATTATGTAAGATACTTGTACAAGATATGCCAGATTTTGTACAAGATATGCCAGATTTTTGTGCAAGATATGGTATATATATATACAAGAATACTATATATACATATACAAGAATCTTGCAAGAAAATCGGCCAAATTATCACATATAAAATCTTGTACATTTGTATAGGATAATCTTACAGGATTTTTCGACATGGGTAACCACGGCGTTTGGTTCGTCCTATCTCGTTGTCAGCATAAACTAGTCGGTAGAGCGCGAGGCTGGTATATTAATGTCCCCGGTTCGATCCCGGTAATCAGAGGTTTTGCGGGCCAACGTACCAATATGCCATACTTACCCATTCACGGCAGCGGCACTTGGTAAGACTTGGCTCTTGGTAAGATTGGGCGGCCGGGTGAGGACTCGCACCGATGCGGGCGACAGGGCGGAGAGAAGGAACCAGCAACGCGGCAGCGACGCTCGGAGTTCACCCGAGACGAGGCTGTCGGCCGATAGGTCCAGGATCCGGCGTACCCCGAACACCCGCAGCCCCGGACCGCCCGGATCAGTGTCCAACCAAGGCCGTACGACACCGAGACAGCAGCGGGGCCGTCAGACAGGACTGGGCAGTCACCAGCACGGCAGCTCCGCTCAGTGACCAACCGAGGCCGTGCGACACCGAGACAGCAGCGGGGCCGTCAGACAGGACTGGGCAGTCACCAGCACGGCAGCTCCGCTCAGTAATCAACTGAGGCAACGCTGTCGGCCGACGGACCCAGAGAAGGCAGAGAGAATCCAAGTCCGGTGAGAGACACGAGACACCACCACTAAACAATACAGGGCGGCCTGCCAGGCCACTTACCTCGAGTGCCGCCACACACCGACTGACCGGCCGCCCGCGGCACACAGCTGACCTCACCTCAGGTCACGTGCCGCGGGTCACAACAAGCTCAGCGCGATTCAAACGGCGCATCTCTCGTGCGCGGTGCCAAGCAATCACGCTACACAAGCTTAGCACCAACCCGGCCACCAAGTTCGTGACCGAGACACCACTCTTCCTGCATACCAGTAGAATCACCTGCATAACAATATGTAGTGACAAGCCTGATTTGAGCCATTCGACACATTGGATCCATTTATCAAAATGGTGTTGTTCGCAGCCGACGAGAGATATTCCATTCATTTCCCTAGAAGAAAAAAAACATTAGAAACCATTAGAGAAATCCTAATGGTCGTAATGGTTTCTGATGGTTCTGATGGTGTGTAATGGTAACTTCCTAATGGTCTAATGGATTCTAATGATTTTCGCTGACCTGATGGTATACACCATAATGGTCGTAATTGTTTCTGATGGTTCTGATGGTGCGTGATGGTAACTTCCTAATGATTTAATTGATTATAATGGTCTTCGCTGGCCTGATGGTGTAAGTTCTGATGGTTGTAATGGCCTGATGGTCTGTATCACAAAAACATTCTATGGTCTAATGGTTTCTAGTGGTAGTTGGCGCATCCTAATGGTAACACGCTGATTGGTTGTTTTTAAACCAGGAGGGGATCAATCAGAGTATATATATCGGATCAACGGCGGCTGACGGCCGGCGGGTGCAGTCTGGTGGCGGTGGCGGCGGTGTAGCGATGGGCTGTCGGTTGTCCATATCCGTGCTGCGTTTTCGTGACTTTACTGCGTACCAGATACCTACAATGTAAAAGTGATACATACCTAAGGGCTAAGGAGAGTGGTAGATACCTAATACGCTAGACCGACCCGCAACGGAAAAGACCTACGATCGCGGGAGTGTTTTACTCTGCGGGTTCCCGTGCATGGAATTCACGTGGGATGATTTCCCCCACACCATGTCTGTGGGAAAATCCTACAGTAATCCTGCAAGACTTTTTCGCTAGGGCATCAGACACCATCAGACCATCAGAAACCATTAGATACCATTAGTCATTAGACCATTAGAAACCATCAGACCATTATAAACCATTAGATACCATCAGACCATTAGAAACCATTACACATACCATCAGACCATTAGGAATTTGTTTCAATTTACTACCTCAACCATTAGACCATCAGACCATTAGCCTAATGAAATTTTTCTAGGGTTAATAGGTACGTTCGCCGAAACGACACTTTTTCCCCAGCCGACTCTAGAGATTCGACACATCCACATCGGATACATTTAAAAAATGTGTTAAGTTGGTGGCCAATTCGAGACGTTCGGTAAATTACATTCGACATATTTATAGTCGGCTACCTACAATACCATGTTGACGACTATATCGAATATGTCGTATGTCTCAAATCTGGCTTGACACTACATGTATATTATACATGATGCGAATGTATCAAATGTGTTAGATGTCTCGAATCGGCTGCCAACTTTTCACTTTCACGTGCTGCCCTACTGATACTAAGTCACTAGCAACTGCAACGGAGTGAGTTCGTTGGAGCATATTTGCAATCAGTCTCTCCATGAACCTACAGTATAAAATGTTCGGGTCCAGTGGCGTATCCAAGGGGGGATCCTAGGGATCCTAGGATCCCC
This sequence comes from Semibalanus balanoides, assembly GCA_014673585.1. Lineage (NCBI taxonomy): Eukaryota > Metazoa > Arthropoda > Thecostraca > Balanomorpha > Balanidae > Semibalanus > Semibalanus balanoides. The sequence continues at coordinate 176,687 of VOPJ01012836.1, forward strand.
CCTGAGCCCTCAAAGGGCCCTTTTCGAGGCTCGGCGGGCACTTTTCGGCACCGCAGCTTGGCGAAAAGGCGCGACGAGAACGCGCGAAGCGCGTATTATGGGCTCTTTAAGAGTCGGAAACCTCGTGAAGCGTGATCTTGTGAGTTTAGAGCACTTCAGAGGGCCTTGAGCGCCTCCAGGGCCCTCTCTGAAAACCAGAGGGGCCCCTTAGGCGTCATAAGAGCCTTGAGCATTTCTCAGAGGGCCCCTGTCCAGACCGAAAGGACCCCTTATCGGGTTTAAGAGGGCCCTGAACACGGTCGAATGCGTCCTATCCAGCACAGAGGGGCCCCTGAGCAGGTCAGGAGGGCCCTCTGAGGCTGTCGGCAGGGCGACAAAGCAGCCAGCGCAGTCCCTTGCCAGGTCTAAAGGCCCTTAGCAGGCTAAAGGCCCATGGACAGACCAGAGGGGCCCTGGAAAGCTTGAAAGGGCTCTTTGCATGTAGAGGGGCCCTTGACTAGACCAAAATGGGCCCTGATCAGGTTCAGAGGGCCCCCTGAACACTTCGAATGGAACCCTTGCCAGCACAAGGGGACCCCTGTAGGTCGAGAGGTCCCTCTTGAGCATTCGGTAAGGTGACCAAAGCAGCAGCGCCAGTCCCTGCCAGATTGAAGGCTCCTTAGAAGGCTGGCGAGCCTCTGGACAGACCAGAGGGGCCCTGGAAAGTTTAAGTTGTCCCTGTGCAGATTGAAGGGGTCCCTGATCAGACCAAAAGGGCCCCTGGGCGGGTAAGAAAGGCCCCTGAAACAAGCAGAATTGGCCCCTAGTCAGTATGGAGGGGCCCGAGGGCTGGTCAGAGGTCCCTTGAGCATGTCGCCAGGGCCGACAAAAAGCCAGCGCAGGTCCGACCAGAGTCCACTGGGCATTATCGGAGGGTCTCCTGCGGCAAGTCAGAGAGGCCCCTGGCTAGACCGAAAGGGTCCCTGGCCTGGGGCAGATCGGAAGGGCCCTGAACATGACGGATGAAGCTCTTGTCAAACTTGGAGGGGGCCCCTGGGTGAGGTCGGAGGGCCCCTGAGCATGTCACAGGCGACAAAGCAGCTAGTGTGCCCTGGCCAGGTCCCAAAGAACCTCTGAACTGGCCGAATGGGCCCTCCCTGGACACATAAGGATAAGAGAGACTTTCTTGAAGGTCAAACGGAAAGGCCCAAAGCACGTGAGATTAAAATATGAGGATTTTATTTTCGACAATGCAAATATCAACAATCTTGAGCTTTCGGCGTATATTAAACACCCTTCGTCAGCGAGTTATGAGGCATTTGCGTAACACGCGAAAACTCAAATGTAAATATTTGTTTTGTGAGTATCTAATATATAGTTACCCATTCCCAATTAGTCTTTTTGTAGATCCCCCCCCAGTGAGTTTCTTGAACAGGTCGGAATGGCGTTGAAAGTTTGGAAGGGCACCTAACAATCTAAAGCGGTCCATGAACCTTTTTAACAGAAGAATGAGCTTTAAGGAAATAAACGTCGAATTTGTGCGCCGCTCCGCGGACGCAATTATTACCTCCAAAAAGTTTTTACTGTGATGCCAAGCTGGCCTGCGACGAGTCATTTCGGTCCTGCGATTAAATTCGGATGGTAACGAAAAAACAACAAGAGCGTACACCGACTTAAAAAAACATTGTATTTCGTCTCCAGTGACCTGACCTTTGACATACGATGCAAATGTATTGACTGTGACGCTGGCTGGCGTTATGTCGGGTCATTTGAAACCACTTTCAGATCAAATTCGAGGGTAAAAAAAAAAACAAAAGGGCCCTTTTTAAAAGAATTTGGGCCTTTTCGAGAGCCATTTGGGCCCTTTTCCGGCCGCGGATCCCCCCTGAGCGAAATCCTGGCTACGCCACTGTTCGGGTCATACCTTTATTGTCATTTGTAGTAGAATAAGATGAAGCAAAAAAGTAAAACTTTATTTAATCAGGCCTACGTGTCGGCGCCCCCCTTTCCCGATAAGTCAAGGCAGCAGTTTCGCACTCCACTTACCGGCTCTCCGTTGTCGACCCGGTGACGCGCTTGGCCAGCAGTGGAGCCGAGCCCAGTATTGACCGTCCTGGGGCCTCTGTCACACCCCTGCAGCCGGCAGCGGGTGGGGACGGCGCACCGGAGCCAGCCAGTCCCTCGTGATTCGTTTCGGCTGTTGAAATTCCCATCCCATGGACATCTAGAGATCAGTCGGGTGGCACACGGAGTCGGGGGCAGAGGGAATACGGGCCGACCAGGCTGCCGTATTGCGCAATGGATGGCTAAGTGCCAATATCAGCTGTCGTTCTATGTGAGACAGGACGGGAGCCGGGACGTCAGTCGGTGTTCCCCCGTTCGTAGTAACAGTAAGGAAATAACGGAGCTGATAGCAGGCTGCTACGGTACAGCCTAACTTCCGATTGTCACTCCAACCAGTGTCCACATGTGACTATCAGAGCACTTTCGCCATCTCGCTATTTATACCCTCGTCTGCAATATTTACCCTCGTCTGCAATATTTACCCTCGTCTGGAATATTTACCCTCGTCTCACGACTCACAACGACCGAGCCGGCTCCCCTGTTAGCCTCTGACCCACGCTGTGTTCTGGCTCGCAGAAAGCCCATTTGCACCACTGGTGCGGCCGCTGGTGCTGGTGCTGGTGCTGGCCGGTTGTCAGCGCCGCGGTCAACCCGTCTGAGCTGGCCGCGAACGTGCGCCCGGCTGCGGCAGCACCCGGTTGCCGGCCCGACCCTTCATCGCCTCCGTGGCCGAGTGCGCCTGGCGGACGGCTTCCCCGAAGCTGGACCTCAAGACGAGCCCCCCAGAAGACGCCCTAGCGGCGAAACATGGAGATAGTGCGCCGGCACGCCGGCGATGCCGCACAACAGGTGTGTTGGTGACGGTTACACTGGTACCGTGTTGTGGTTATGTACATGTACAGATGTGTGGTGATGGACCACTATGTACATAGGTGTGTGGGACGGTACACAATACACGATCACCAACGGTAACAGGTGTGGTGATGGTACACTGGTACAGGATGTGTGGTGACGGTACACCGGTACAGGTGTGTGGTGACGTACACTGGTTACAGGGTGGGCTGGGTACACTGGTCTACAGGATGTGGTTGATGGTACACTGGTACAGGTGTGTGGTGGATGGTATTACTGATAAAGCATTGCAGGGGCCACGCTGATCACCGCTGGCTTTTATACGTTGTTATGCTGACCTGTGTGAACCTGTGTTTCCAGCACTGACGTGGCTTGGTACTGGCGGAGTACGCCTCAATAAAGATCTGCCGCGGGAGAATGGCTGGTTCAGATACGGCCCGCCGTGCTGGCCCTCCACAGTACAAGCTCACGTGACCTGCTGATGACCCGACACAACATGAGGTCAGTACCCACTCCGCCCTGTTTTCAGGAGATGAACGGGGTTACCAACACTTACTTTGTTCCGGGGACAAAAGCCCGAGCGGCATGCTACTGGTACGAGATGGAGTCTATATGGCTTCGCCAGGGTAGTGTAGGCCGGCCTTAGGATAAGTTGACATTCTCTAAATGGCTGTTTGTGACATCACTGATGATGACCCCCAGCAAACGGTGCAGGGTTTGATTTATGCGTAGGGCGTAGGTATCTCAGATAAAGCTGTCAATAAATCACCTTCAGTGCCTCACACCCAACTCGGTCGATGTGTATTTTGACCGCCGCAGGTGATTGCGAACCTGAGCTGTATGGCCAGAACTCACCGGATGTACATCGTGGCCAACTACATCGCGAAGGAGCCGTGTTCGCCTGACTCGGACCTGTCCTGTCCGGAGGATGGCTTCTCGCTGTTCAACACTGACGTGGTGTTCGACAGAGATGGCGCCCTCATACAAACGTGAGCTGGTGTCCTGTTATCCAGAACTTCATCTGAAACTGAACTGGTGAACATATCTTTGGACCCAAAGATATCTTATCTTCGCATATTTGCAGTAATACTATTATATTAAATGTTTACATTTCCCACCCAGTGTTTTATATTTGTCAATAATTGAGCATTTACAAACCCAGGCTCGACTCCGCTTTAAATAACCACACCACCTCAACCTTTAACAAAACCCCTCATCACGCTGCAAACGAAAGAACGACATTCTTCGCTCCGGCAGCTATCGCAAGTACAACCTGTTCGGTGTAGAGCTGGAGAATCTTAACTCCCCGGCGCCGCACCTGGCCGGGTTCGCACCGAACTTCGGCGCCGTCATAATCGGCCTGATGACCTGACCCTATGTAAAGGCTGAGTCTTTAGAAGCAAGGCCATGCTGCGTCTTCGACCAAATCCTGTTTCGAGGTGCCGGCCGTGGAGATGGTGCGCCGCGGCGTCACCCACTTCGCCTTCCCACGCCGACTGGGGGACGAGCTGCCCTCTCTTACCGGTGAGTGTCTAGCTTTCACTGGTGACTATACGGACGAAGGAACTCGGCTGTGGCACGGCATGCTCTGGCGTCCCTTGGTGGTAGGGAAAAGCATACCTCTTACATCTCATGGGCTTCCGTTCGTGTAAAGAACGTACCTTAAACTGGTACCAGTGATCATAAGGCCGATGCGGTTTTCGTACGCTTGATGGATCCGTGTAGACTCTGAGAGACCCGTGATGGCCTGGCCACATTGCCATCTGTTCTGACTTCTTCCCCTCCCCCGGTTCTCTACTACCTCCGTACCATAGCGCTTCAGATGCACAGCGCCTGGCCGCGGGGCCTTGGAGTCACCCTCCTGTCCTCCGGACTTCACCTTCTGAGAGAGGGCAGCATCGGCTCCGGCATCTTCACCGCGCAGCGTGGGGGGCGCCCTCGGCTAACTCTACGCGAGCTATACATGCGGCGGCGGCGCCGAGGGCGGCGTGGTGACGGCCACAGTGCCGCTGGCGTCGGAGAGCTGTGACGAAGCCGCCGGCACCTGCGCCTCCGACCTGGGGCCGACTCCGGCCAGCAGGCTGGGCTCAGCACCAGAGGCACAGTCGGCGCCCGGCGGAGACAAGACGGACGCCTTCTACGCGGTGCAAAACTACAACATGTCCGAGTTTGTCAGCGTTGAGCTGACCGGCGAGTCGGTGCAACTCTGTGACGGCGACTTCTGCTGCGAGCTCACCTTCACTGGCCAGTCAGAGGGCTGGCCGGTGGCCGGCGGTGCCGACTTCAGCGCCACCTACGCGTCTGCTGGTGCTGAACGGCGGCGCAACTTCCGCGCCCCACTGGAGCACCCATGATTGCGTGGTGATGCTGTGCGCGGACGCTCTCGCAGGCGGTCGTGCAGCAGCGTTCTCCAGGAGGGGTGCACCGCCGCCCACGCCGCCTGCTGGTCGTTCTCCGCTGACAGGCATCCGGGCACGTTTCGGCCCCGACTGGACCGTGTTCCCGTCCGTGATCCGTACCGGCATGGAGCTGGCCCGACAACCTGGCATGTATGACGTCCGACCGGCCACCTGGGCGGGTAGGAGACACAGGCAGACTGCTGGCCGCCCAGCTCTACGGACGTAACTACGCGCTCGACGAACCCTGATGCTGAATTGGAGTGTATGGGAGAACTCAATACAATAAACCAACATATATAGCGGTTTGATGCCGACCTTATATTTTGTGTGTCTTATACGACGATTAAGCCTTTTTTACTCAACGTTAAGCGTCGCCGAAGTTGCGCGGGAGCGCCACTCCCTCCCCTGATCCCGAAGTTGGGGGGGTGCAAACGGCCTTTTGCCCCCTCCCTGTTCCCGGGTGGCGGCCGTCGTGTCGCGAACGTCGCCAGCGCCGGCTGCGCACTCCTCCAGTCTCATCTCACCGGTCACATCTAGTCTGTCCAGCTCCCATGAGGCGGCCTATATGTCGCTCCAGCTCCCATGAGGCGGCCTATATGGCGCTCCAGCTCCCACGAGGCGGCCTATATGGCGCTCCAGCTCCCATGAGGCGGCCTATATGGCGCTCCAGCTCCCATGAGGCGGCCCTAATATGGAGCTCCAGCTCCCATGAGGCGCCTATATGGCGGCTCCAGCTCCACGAAGGCGGCCTATAGATGGCGCCTCGTCAGCTCCATGAGCGCGGCCTATATGGCGCTCCAGCTCCATGAGGCGGCCTATATGGCGCTCGCAGGCTCCCCATGAGGCGGCCTATATGTGCGCTCCCAGCTCCCATGAGGCGCGCTCATACTGGCCGCTCCAGCTCTCCATGAGGCGGCCTATATGGCGCTTCCACAGCGTCCCATGAGTGCGGCCTATATAGGGCTGCTCATGCTCCATGAGGCGGCCTATATGGCGCTCCCAGCTCCCACGAGGCGGCCTATATGGCGCTCCAGCCTCCCACGAGGCGGCCTAAATTATGCTGCGCTCCGCTCCCCATCGCAGCGCGGCCTATTATGGCGCTTCTACCGCTCTCGCAACGCCCATGTAAGGCGGCCTATATGGCGGCTCCCAGCTCCATGAGGCCGGCCTATATGGCGCTCCAGCTCCCATGAGGCGGCCTTATATGGCGCTCCAGCTCCCCATGAAGGCGGCCTATACTGTGCGCTCCCAGCTCCCATGATGTAAGGCGGCCTAGTATGGCGCTCCACTCCTCACGAGGCGGCCTCTTCATTGGCGCTCCAGGCTCCCACGAGGCGGCCTATTAAAAAAAAAACAAAAAAAATGGCGCTTCGTTCCTGAGTATGGCGCTTTGCCTCCATCCTTTGTTTCGCAGTTCCAAGCTCCCACTGAATAATGGCGTGCCTAGTTATATGGCGCTCCAGCTCCCATGAGGCGGCCTATATGGCGCTCCAGCTCCCATGAGGCGGCCTATATGGCGCTCCAGCGGTGTCATCCCCTGATCTCAGTCGGTGGTGAGCCTCCGCGCCGGACGGACGCGCGACGGAGGCGCTGCGCTGGGGACACGTGCCACCGGTACCAGCCCATAGTACCCCCGAGCGACAACAGAAGATAACAAGGTCAGTGAACTGCTTATACAGAGTTAAAGATTACCCGCTGCCTTCTGTCAGACACTTGTGGTATCATTTATTCGCACATGCCTCCTCGCCCACTGGTGGATCCAGGGGATCCAGGGTGGCATGGGGCAAAGACCCTCCATTCCACGCTCGACAAGGGCGGCAATAGAAATTAGCCCCAGAGAGAGAAAAAAACGCTGAAACTGTGGTGACCAATGTACTGACAACGGAAAATAACTTCTTGCGAAAAACAGTTATTTTTTGCCTCGTTCTTCTGCTGACGCCATTTTGATCCGGAGCGATGAGTTCAGACTTCAGTGAGAGCGATTCACACAACCAAGGTAGCTTTTGCGCGTTGGCGATACAGTAACCAATGAGGTTTATCCGAGGTGCCAGTCTGCAAAACGCGACAGATTTTGACGAGATCTCATCGGGGCAGGGTTGGCAGTTAGCGCCAGCACATCAAAATCGGGGCAACTTTTGGGAATCTTGCCATTCGAAATCAACGGATTTAGAGCAGGTCAAATCTAGGTCAAAGTCGAACGGCCGGACTATTATGATTTGCATGCAAATTAGCACATCAATAGAGCATGACCTGCGCATCACTATCATACAATCTTACAGTCGAACGTTCAAAACAAAATGATTTTATTGTAGAGCCTGACATACGGTCATGGTTAGGTTAGGAAGGTGTTACACCGAGGTCGGGCTCGGGGTTAGGGAGGTGTCGCGCTGAGGTCGGGGTCAGGGTTAGGGAGGTGTCGGGACAAGCTGTCAGGGTCAAGGTGGTGGCGGGCGATGCGGATTTTTTAAAGAGGCCTAGAGGCTAAACTTTTCGAGAAACAAATATTACCATAGTTTTCAGCAGCACTTACTTCATATTTTTACAACCAGTGGCGTAGCCAAGAAGGGTCCTAGGGACCCCTCTTGGGTCGTGCGGCCCCCCTGGACAAAACTGTTTTGTTCGCGAACGGCCCGAGGGCCCCCTCGACCTTGCAAGCGCCATCTCAGACCAGCCGAGAGCTTCACCAGGCCAGATAAGACTACGACACTCTCAGGCCTGGAAAAGGCCCCCTAGACCGGCCCAAGGCCCCCTGAAGCTGTCAGAGGGCCCCTCAAGCTGACCAAGGGCCCATCTAGCTGGCTGAGGCTCCCCTCAAGCTTTTCGAGGGCCCCTCAATCTGCGCCTCACCATATGCGTCGGGCTGGTTTGTTGACACAAAAGCCAGCAGGACCGTGTCACGTGCAGAGCTGAGACGCTCTGATGACGGTGGATGTCCCGAGCGTGCCTGTTTCTCATGCAACATGCTTTACTCAGAATGCTTTCCAGTTTGATGGATTCCAGATTGGGCAGTATCCAACTTGCTGGACCGAAGAACCAACAGATGGGGACCAGGCTCTCTCCCCCCACACCCTCCTCTGCCAATGGCGGGTTGAGTCACTAGCCACTTCAACGGAGCGAGTTCGTTTTAGCATATTAGCAATGCGTCTCTACATCAAGCTACAGTATAACATGTTTGGGTCATGCTTTTATTGTAGAAGATCAAGCAAAAAATGAAAAGTGAAACTGTAGGCTTACGTGACGACTGCCCCTTTCCGATAGTCAGAGCCAAGGCCCGTCAGAGCATTAGTTTCACATTTCACTTAGCGGCTCGCTTATTTTTCCAAACTTCTACTCGCCACCTCTAGGTTAGATTAGGTATGTTGAAATATTTGTACGAGATGGAGAGTAGCAGCTCCCAATAAACATGCTGACGTCAGGCCGACGTCGGCTCGACGTCGGTTTTACGTCGGTTTTACGTCGGCTGGACGTCGTATATGTCCATCTATGCCGACGTCCAGCCGAGGTGCAGCCGACATCGGCATGCCGTTGCCAAGATGCCGACATCTGCTGACGTCGGCCCGACATTGGTCTGACTCGCTGGAACCCGGCTGATGTGCGTATAGTTACGTTCTATTCGTATCGTTTTCAGCGTCGAGTCCGATTTGCCAAAACTACAGCAGGTGTAGATCTCGTCGAGTTATCCACGAATAGGTTTATTCAGTTTTTCCCTAGGGCAACGGTTGACCTCCAGAGTTCATCGAAATGTCAACACACGGTGTACCAGCTTAGTGATTTCTTATTTGTTCGATTTTGCTCGCAAAAAGCCTCAAATGTATTGTCGTGACACCAGCTAGCCGTCACAGTCAAGAAAATTTTCACCAAGAGTCAAAGTCTAAGGTACGAGACAAATACGACATTTTGAAGCCGGTATGTACAGCGTAGTGTTTTCGTTTATCGGTTCGATTTTCTCCAAAAGGTCTGAAATTATTGTCGTGAGCACCAGCTTGCGTCCCAGTCAAGGAAAACTTAACCAAAGTCAAAGGTCGAAAAGTCACGGAGACGAATACGACATTTTGAAGGATGTACAGCGTAGTGTTTCGTTTATTATTCGATTTCTCGAAAAACTGGTCAAATGTATTGTCTACACCAGCTCTCACCGTTCAATGGAATAAATTCAGCCAGAGTCTATATAAGGTTCAAGGTCACGGAGGAGACGAATAACACATTTTGAAAGCCGAAGTGTACTACTAGGTTCGTTTAACGTTCGATTTTCTCGCAAAAGGTCTCAAATGTATTGTCTGTGACACCAGCTTAGCGTCACGGTCATAAAACTTAACCAAGAGGTCAAAGGGTCCAAAGTCACGAGCGAATACGACATTTGAAGCGGTGACAGCGTAGTTTTTCCGTTTATTGTTCGATTTCTCGCAAAAGTCCAAATTGTATGTCGTGACACCAGGCTTGCGTCCACGGTCAAGAAAAGTTCCCCAAGAGGTCAAAGGTCAGGTCACGGAGACCGAATACGAATATTTAAAAGCGGTGTACAGCGTAGTGTTTTCGGTTATTGTTCGATTTTATCGCAAAAGGTCTCAAATGTATTTGTTCGTACACCAGCTTTTGCGTCGACGCGTCAAGAAAAAGTTCACCAGAGGTTCAAAGTCAAGTTGTCACGAGCGAATACGACATTTTTAAAAAGCCGCGTGTACCAGCGTAGTGTTTTTCGTTGTATTGTTTCGATTTCTCGCAAAAAGGCCTCAAATGTATTGTCAGGACACCAGTTTGCGTTCACGTCAAGAAAATTTCACCAAAAGGTCAAAGGTCAAGGCACGGAGACGAATACGACATTTTGAAGCCGTGTACAAGGTAGTTTTTTCAGTTTCATCGTCTCGATTTTCTCACAAAGGCTGAAATGTATTGTTGTGGGACACCAGCTTTGCGTTCACGGTCAAGAGAAACTTAACCAACGAGGTCAAAGTCAAGGTCACGGAGACGAATACGACATTTGAGCCGGTGTACAGCGTAGTGTTTTTCGTTTATATTCGATTTTCTCGCAAAAGCCCTCAATGTATTGTCGTTGACACCAGCTTGCAGTCACGGTTTCCAAGAAAATTCACCAAGAGGTCAAAGGTTCAAGGTCACGGAAACGAAACGACATTTTAAAAAAGCCGTGTTACAGGCGATAGTGTTTTCGTTTATTGTTCGATTTATCCAAAAGGTCTTCAAATGTTATGTCGTGAACCAGCTTGCGTCACGGTCAAGAAAATTTCACCAAGAGGTCAAAGGTCAAAGCACGGAGACGAATACGACATTTTGAAGCCGGTTAAGCGTAGTGTTCTTCGTTTATTGTTCATTGCTCGCAAAAAGGTCTCAAATCGTATTGTCGACACACCTTGCGTCACGGTCAAAGAAAAGTTGCACCTAGAGGTCAAAAGGTCAAGTCACGGAACGATAGCACATTTAAAAGCCGTTGTACAAGCGTAGTGTTTTCGTTTATTGTTCGATTTATCCGCAAAATGTCTCAAAATTTATTGTGTACACCAGCTGCGTCACGGTCCAAGAAAAGTTCACCAAAAGTCAAAGGTCCAAGGTCACGGCGAGACGAATACGACATTTTAAAGCCGGTGTACAGCGCTGTGTTTCGTTTATGTTCGATTTTCTCCAAAAGGCCTCAAATGTATTGTCAGACACCAGTTTGGTCACGGTTAAAAAAAACGCCAAAAGTCAAGGTCACGGGACGAATACACATTTTAAAGGCCGTTGTACAGCGTAGTGTTTCGTTTATTGTTCGATTTTTCTCGCAAAAGTTCTCAAATGAATATTTAACGTACACCCAGCTTATTTCGTCACGGTCAAGAAAATTTTCAGCCAAAGGTCCAAAATCAAGGTCAGAGACGAATACCGACATTTTGAAGCCAGTGTACCGCGTTTAGTGTTTGTTTATGTTCGATTTTATTCGAAAAGTCTCAAAATGTATTGTCGTACACCAGCTGCGTCACGTCCAAGAAAATTTCACCAAGAGGTCAAATTCAAGGGTTCACGAGACGATACGACAATTTTGAAGCCGGTGTAAGCGTAGTGTTTTCCGTTTATTGTTCGATTTTCTCACGGCCAAGTCTCAAACTGAATCGCCGTACGCCAGCTTGGCGTCACGGTCCAAGAAAATTTCACCAAGAGTACAAAGTCAAGGTCACGGAGACGAATTTACGACATTTTGAAGCGTTGTACAGCGTAGTGTTTTCGTTTATTGTTCATTTTCTCGCAAAGGTCTCAAATGTATTGTCTGACACCAGCTTGCGTCTCACGGTTCAAGAAAATTTCACCAAGAGGTTCAAAGTCAAGTAACGGAGACGAATACGACATTTTGAAGCGGTGTACAGCTAATTACGCGTATGTTTTCGTTATTGTCGATTTTTCTCGCAAAAGGGCCCCAAAAAATGATTGTGTGGACACCAGGCCTACCTATGCTGCGTCACGGTCAATTTACAATTTCCCCAAGAGGTCAAAAGGTCGTCAAAGGTCACGGATTTTGACCAACAAGTCAAAGGTCAAAATTTAAAATTAGGGTTCACGACGTATAGATATGACCCTGGTTTTCATTTAAGACCTTTTTAAAAGGATCCCACGATAACTGTGACGTTATGCGTATCGGTTGTTTTTTTGACGTTTACCTTCGATTTGACCTACAAGTCAAACGTCAAATTAACCCGCGCCCACTGCAGGGGTTCGCGCCGAACACGAAACTCAGGTTGATTTCCCACCCCACCCCCCCGTGAGATCTCCAAAACTATGCAACGTTAACGACAAGCGGAAAACGGCATTAGGATAGCTCTAGGCAAGCTCCTACAAAGTATTCAGTCTTTTCTGGATAGGTCAAATTGAGGTCACCAGTGTCACCCAAAGGTCAGATTCCGTTTTAGACTCCTTTAGGACTCCTGTTAGGACTCTTTCCAGAAACCCCAATTATCTCGGAAACTTGATAGCCTAGGAGAACACATTAGAGAAACCCAATCGATAGCATTGAAATTTCAATCGGCATATATGTCCTCAAAATTGATCTCATAATTCAATGTGTTAGGCTCCAGAGTCATGAAAGGTTCAAACATACTGTTTGTACCAAAACAGATTTTCGTGAATAGACATGCACCTAAGAAAGATAGGTGACAATTTTGACGCATTCGTGTTTGTCTCATTGATGACGTTGAAAACATAGTATACGGTGACCTAGGTAAGTCAACTTCAAATTTGACCTAAGGTCAGTCATTTGGTGACCCAGGTTCATGTTTGCATATGGGGCAAACGCAGCCAGACTAGACACAACATTGGATGTCAATAATCGTCTCTATCTCTCTTTCTATTTCAAGAGTTATTAAACAAATCATTGCGTATGACCTCAGATGACCTCAGATGACCTAGTAGAGTCACTGGACCAACATTGCACCTTGATCATTTATAATGAGCTAAAAAGCATATTTTGAAAGAATTAGCCTAGATCCAATGCAATTTATTTTAGGTTGAAAGGGAAAAATATTGTTTATTTTCCCATTCACTAATAATGGAGGTCAGGAAAGTACCTTGACCTTGTCACCGATACGAAAAGTTCCGAGATTAAACGAATTGTAGGTACTGATATTCTTATGAAATCCCTGCAAATTTCAAACTTTCAAAAAAAGACTGTGCTTTTGGCACTACGAAGCGCAAGACATTTTTTTTTTTTTTGAACGGGTGAGTCACTTGACATTGGACTTGTGACTACCTGAGATGACCTCAAGTCAAAATTTTACAAAGTGGGTAATTGATGCCCAAAGAGGTGTTACGAAATTTGGCGCGCTGGCGCCGCCGTTTTTCCGCTGTTACTCCTGAAAAACCTGAGGGGGAGCGGAAATAAACCCCCCCTGCAGTGCGCGGAGGTTATAAGGTTCGTATCACGACGTTAATATTGATCCTGCTATTATTCTGAGACATTTGGGAGAGATTCGACAATTAAATTCGGGACCGTTATGACTTACCCGTCTTTTTTGTCGTTTTTGACTCCGTTTGACATCCCAAGGTCAGAAGTTCATAAGAGTTAGTCACAGACGAGATATTGACCCTGGTTTCATTTAAGATTCATTTAAAGGATCCGACAATAACTTCTGACGTTATGCTGTACCCGGTCGCAGCTTTTTTTGACGTCTTGACCTCGATTTTGACCTTCCAACAAAGGTAAAAATTCGAGGTAGGATTCAGGACGTTAGAATGACCCTGGCTTCGTTTGGAGACTATTTTTAAAAGATCCGAACTTTTTTTTCGGGACGTCTTTCGGTACCGCATTTGACCTTGGTTTTGCCTGCAAGGTCAAATTTCACGACAATACATTTGAGACCTTTTGCGAGAAAATCGAACGATAAACGAAAACACTAACGCATTACACCGGCTTCAACAATTGTACGTCTCCGTGACCTTACTTTACCTCTTGGTGAAATTTTCGTTGACCGTGACGGCAAATGTGTCACGAAAATACATTTGAGACCTTTTCAGCAAATCCGAACCAATAAACGAAATACTAGCTGTACACCGGTGTTGACATTTCGATAAACCTCTGGAGGTCAAACCGTTTGCCCTTAGGAAAAGAAACTGATAGCATATTCGTGGATACTCGGACGAGATTACCTACCTTGCCTTAGTTTTGGCAAATCCCGGAATCGACGCTGAAGAACGATACGAATACACGCTAACTACTACGCACATCCTCGTCTGGACGTCGCCGATGTAGCCAACCGTCCGCGGGACCTCGGCATGGCGGACAACCCGACCTATCCGACGTGTCAGCCGACGTCGAGCCACATCGGCGACTGCTGCCGAGATGCCGACATCCTTCTTCGACGTCCGCCCGAATCTTTGATCGTCCGCCCGACATCAAACAGTTTCATTGGTCTCGCAAAAAATACGCACCGGCTCTCCGTCTGCGACCCAGTACGCGGCTTGGCAGCAGTGGAGCCCGAAGCCCTGTATGACCTCCTGAGACCTCTGTACCACCCCTCAGCCGGCAGGGGGGGGACCCGCGCACCAGAGCCCAGCCAGTCCCTCTGATTATTTGGCTGATTTGAAAATTCCATCCCATACATCTAGAGGTCAATCGGTGCACGAGTTGGCAGAGGAATACGGGCCGACAGGACGCCTATTGCGCAATGGAGGCTAAATGTCAATATCAGCTGTCGTTCTATGTGAGACGGGACGGGAGAGTTGGGGCAGAGGGAATACGGGACCGGGACGTCAGTCGGTTTTCGCCCAACTGAATAGGAAACTACAACCCTGCTGACTTCTGATTATCATTCCCACCAGTGTTGACATGTGACGATCAGAGAAGTCTAGCTATCTCGCTATTTATACCCTCGTCTGGAATATTTACCCTCATCTCACGACTCGCAACGACCGAGCCGGCTCCCCTGTTAGCCTCTGACCCACGCTGTGTTCTGGCTCGGCAGAAAGCGCCATGACACCACTGGTGCCGCCGCTGGTGCTGGTGCTGGTGCTGGCTGGTGTCAGCGCCGCGGTCAACCCGTCTGAGCTGGCGCTGGACGTGCGTCCGGCTGCGGCAGCTCCGGTGCCGCCGCGACCCTTCATCGCCACCGTGGCCGAGTTCGCCTGGGCGGACGGCTTCCCCGAGCTGGACCTCACCACGGAGCCGGAGACCCTGCGGCGCAAACATGGAGAGTGAGCTGCGCCGGCACGCCGACGATGCCGGTTCAACAGGTGTGTGGTGATGGTTACATGGTACCGGTGGGTATGGTACACTGGAACAGGTGGTGTATGTAACCGGTACAGTATTGGTGCATGGTACATGGTACCGGAAGTGTGGTGATGGGCTACACCGGTACAGGATGTTGGGATGGTACACTGTTACCGGATGTGTGATGGGTACAACCGTACAGGTGTGTGTGCAATGGTACATGGTACCGGTGTGTGTTATGAACCCACTTGTACCAGAGGTTGCTGGGTACACCCTACAGTGTGTATGGGCCACCACTGATAGAGCATGCAGGGACGCTGATCAAGCGGCTGCCTTTTACGATGTGTGTGACCTGTGTTGACCTGTGTTTCCCAGGGCATTGCTGCCGTGCATAGAAGCAAAAGACCGTAAGTCACAAATGCCGATTCTTGTTGTTTTGATTCAATTTGATGAGGAATTCATGCATGCATCACTCCTTGGCTGAATTTATTCAAATATACTAAAAAATTGAAATATATTAAAATTTTCGTTTAAACAAAACGGAGAGCAACGAGTCTATAGAGACTGCAGTACGTCGTCAGCTCGAAAATAAGGCGCCATAGTACTAACCAATGCAACGCCGTACCAAACTTAAGGTAAAAAACATATACAGTACTTCGGTCTTCTTGCTTTGCAGCTCCCCCGCAATGCAATGTCGTTTAGCTGAAGAAAGACGCATGTTCGTACATCCGGTCTTCTTGCTTAGCAGCTCCTTTGCGCGGCGTTACATATTAGTTATAGATATCTTGGTTACATACGCCATTTGGTTTGCTGGATGGCGCGATAGGCGATAGGATTATTCGGGGGGGCCAGATTGGGCAATTGGCCCCCCCCATGTTATTTCATGGCGTAACTCTTAGTTCAACAGTCAAATATTGAGTGTGAATACTGTGTAGTGTGAATAGTGTGAATACTTGTCAGCAATATTACGCATAATATGGAAATAAACCACTGATTGTTAGTCTATTGTAAACGATACAAAATTAGATCGTGCCAATTGAGTTGATCGCGCCATTAATTTATTTGAAATATAGTATTGATGAAGAGTGTAGAGCTTAAGGACGTGGTGGCTCGAAATGTGGAAACGAAAATCAAAGAGTTCAGTGCCCGACGCATATTCGAAAAAGAAATCTTGCACGAACTAATGAAGTGGGATGACCAGACCCGTGGTTCTACACATTATGTACCAGTCAGCTCCCTTCGAAGCGAATCGTCTTTGGAAGGCGATTCGCATCACCATGCAACACAACAATAAAGGGTGGTCGGGACTCGGGGGTGATCGAATACAGTGGGCAGTGGCGGATCGAGAGGGAGAAGGGGGCAGGAGGTCATGCCCCCCTTGGGCCTCGAACTTGAGGGGGCACTCTGGCCGCCTGAGGGGCACTCTGGCCGCCTGAGGGGCACCCTGACCGCCTGAAAGGGCACTCTGATCGCCTAAGGGGGGCACTCTGGCCGCCTGAGGGGGCACCCTGGCCGCCCGAGGGGCACTCTGTCCGCCCGAGGGGCGCTCTGATCGCCTGAGGGGCGCTCTGATCGCCTGAGGGGGCACCCTGGCCGCCCGAGGGACACTCTGTCCGCCCGAGGGGCGCTCTGATCGCCTGAGGGGGCCCTCTTGCCTCCTGAGAGAGCACTTTGGCCACCTAAGGGAGCAATCTGGCCGTCTGAGGAGGCACTCTGGCCGCCTGATGTAGCACTCTGGCCGTCTGAGTGGGTCCTCTTGCTGCCTGAGGGGGCACTCTGACCGCCTTTGGGGGCACTTTGGGCGCCTGAGGGGGCACTGTGGCACCCTAGGGAGCACTCTGGCCGTCTGAGGGGCCACCCAGGTCGCTGAGGGCACTTTTTGCCGCACTGAGGGGACTTTTGCCCCTGAGGGGGCACTTCTTGCGCCTGGGGCACACTGGCCGCCTGATGGGTTACCTGCCGCTGCGGAGGCACCCTAGCCCTTGAGGGGCATTCTATTTCGCCTGAGGGGCACTCTTGCCGGCTGAGGGGGCCCCTCTGTAACCTGAGGGATCTCTAGCCGTCGACGGTGGCATTTGTCGTATGAGGGGCTTCTGCCGATATGAGAGCACTCTGGCCACCTAGGCACTCTTCTTACCACTGCTTATGGTTACTTGTTTTGGAAGTTTAACAGGGGGGTCTTCTTAGGACCTCCCCGTAGGGCGAAGGTGAGAAAAGTTCCCTTAGGGCGAGGGTTAATACGGGTACAATGTCATGCCCGTGATCAATATTCCCAGACTGATGGCATTTTATGACATGCCATCCTCTGACCCAGAGATGTAGGAACGTCACGAAATTACCGAAAGATGAGGGGGCTGGCAAGTATTACCCCGCTCACCTGTTCCTACGCGTAACGTAACGTAACGTAACGTAACGTAATAAAGCCTATGCTATTCCCTTCCTCCCTAATGTAAAGGAGGATGGACGACTTTGAACAGCGCTGCCGCAACTCGCACCTTCATCTATACAAAATGAAGGGTTACCCACAAATAGCAAACTATATAGGAAACTACCGCAAAACACCCATGCCAGAGATAAGATGTCCCACCCAAGTTGTCTGCTAACATATATACGCGTAAAAGTTACGAAACCGTGGCGACGTCTCTGTTGAGCTGGGGCGTAAATAACGACTTACCGGGACAAAAATCACAACCTGCCGGACCTTTTTTTGGTGTGGGGGGGCAAAAACATACGTTTGCCTACCGATATTTCGTTTGGGGGGCAATTGCCCATTTTGCCCAACCGCAGATCCGCCACTGTCATTGAGAGAGAAGAGAGGTCGTGCAGTCGTTAAGAACATGCAATGCCACAATGCATAATGCATATGACCAGACATGTGCATGGATCTAAAAGAAGGATCTATGATCCCAGATGTTCTCTCGACAAAACGCAATGTTGTATATATGATCCCGCTGGATCCCACGACAAATTACAACAGTGGATCTTGGATCCCAATGGATCTCTCGATTAAATTTTGCAACGGATCTTGGATCCCACAAGGATCCCATTATACACAATGAAAATGGATCTATGATCCCAAACGGATCTCGGATCCGACAGGAATCCGACTTGCATATTATGCCATAATTATAGTATTTATTGACAAAATCTAACTAAAAGGCATAAGCCCATGCCTTTTCATTCACAACGAAATAAAAGTACTGACAATTACTTAAGAAATTGGTTCCGAAAATACACATCTGTATAATGGCGGATCTGGGATCCCAGTAGATCCCAAAGCAAAATGGTGCCTGCGATCTCGGATCCAGGCGGATCCGTCGACCAATATTAGAGACGGATATATGATCCCAGTGGATCCATCGACAATTTGTGAAGGTGGATCTATGATCCCAGCGGATCCGAGATTCAGATCCCACAGATCAGATTCCAAGATCGGTTTCCGGGATCCGAGCACATTTCTGCATATGACACACGATTACCATAACACATTGGCAAATTAATGTAATAATGAGCATTTGATATGACATGTCAAAGACCTAAATGCAACTTCAAGGGCCTAAATGGGCCGTAAGTTTCCAACAGCTGCTCCAGAGCAGAGTAGAAAACCGTATGTGCGCACTTACGTCTTTCTTGTTATATGCGCTGTATGGCTGCATCATACCGTAAGTACGATTCTGCACATTCGGTTTTCTTGTTTTGGATAAGAGCGCCCAGAACTACGATAGATGCAAAGTTGAAATGCATTTACGTGTTTTTCTACTAACACTTAAAGGAAATAGTTCACCTTCAACATGGGTTTTGAACTGATATAGCAGTTTTGTAACCCGTGTTGAAAAACCCCTAACTGCAAGTTTTCTGGGCTGAAAGGGCTCTCCAGCCGAATATATTTGACTTTTTGTCGAAGGATTGTGGGCCTCACACGCCTGGACAGAGGCTATTGTGGGCATCACACGCCTGGACAGAGGCTATACAGTAATCTTACGCGACTATACATCTCGAATCTGATTGGCTGAGCTGGGCTGAGCCACGTTTGACGTTGCGGAGAGTACGCATATAGTTTTTATGAACTTAATAATTTACGTCCTTCTGTCCTGAATCGGCGCGATGTATGGCTTTTTTGACATGAAAAGAAGTTGTATATGAAAATATAATCAAATTGTGTTTGAAAAAAAAAATCCAATGTGAACTCTATTTCCTTTAAGACTAAATCTGTAAAAAATGCAATATCTACACCCTACAGGTTGCACTAACATTTTGATACCAATTTCATTGGTGTGTTCTCTGTATTTTGGCCAGTACAAGACCAAACAGAAAATCGCTCTCCTGAAAACTTTGCCAAATGTAACATCCGGTTGTCTTGTTTTTGCACGGCAGGCTGACCTGCTGGTACTGGCCGAGTACGCCATCATAAAGCTCCTGCCGCGGGAAGCGCTGGTTCAGTACGCCGCCGAGCTGCCCTCCACAGATGAGCTCCACGTGACCTGTGATGACCCGACACAACATGAGGTCAGTACCCACTCGCCCTGTTTTCAGGAGAATGAAAGGGCGTTACCCACACTTACTTTGTTCGGGACAAAAGCCCGAGCGGCATGCTACTTGCGTACGGGAGGGAGTACAATATGGCTTTGCCAGTTGTAGTGGAGGCCGGCCTTAGGATAAGTCGACATTCTCTAAATGGGCTGTTTGTGACATCACTGATGATGACCGGCCAGCAAACGGTGCAGAGTTATAATTTGTACGCTAAAATTTAGGTATCTCAGATAGAACTCGTCACTATTTTAATGACCTGCAACCAGTTGCGTATTTAAGGGAGGGGGGCATGGATGGCAGGCCATGCCCCCTGGCGCTGAAGGCGCGCTCCAGAATATGGTGTATCCATTCGGTACGGACACCATTTGTGTGTAAATTTCAATATAGCCAGGACATTTTTTACCGATAATGCAAGCGGTTTTATAAGCATTGTCTGTATGGTGATTGGATTTATAAATAATGCATTGTGCTCCTAAAGCACGTGTCCCCTGGCTGATTTATCAATACGCCACTGTCTGCAATGCTTTACACTCGACTCGGCTGATTTGTGTATTGTCGGCTGCCACAGGTGATTGCGAACCTGAGCTGTATGGCCAGAACTCACCGGATGTACATCGTGGCCAACTACATCGAGAAGGAGCCGTGTTCGCCTGACTCGGACCAGCTGTCCTGTCCGGAGGATGGCTTCTCGCTGTTCAACACTGACGTGGTGTTCGACAGAGATGGCGCCCTCATACAAACGTGAGCTGGCATCCTGTTATCCAGAGCTGCCTCTGAAACTGAACTGGTGAACATACCTTTGAACACAAATATATCTTATCTCCGCGTAATTGCTGTAATACTATTATATTAAATGTTTACATTTCCCACCCAGTTTTTTATATTTGTCAATAATTGAGCATTTACAAACCCAGGCTCGACTCCGCTCTAAATAACCACACCACCTCCCCTCATCACGCTGCAAGCAAAAGAACGACATTCCTCCCGTTTGCCCCGGCAGCTATCGCAAGTACAACCTGTTCGGTGTAGAGCTGGAGAATCTTAACTCCCCGGCGCCGCACCTGGCCGCGTTCCGCACCGACTTCGGCGCCGTCATCGGCCTGATGACCTGCTTCGACATCCTGTTCGAGGTGCCGGCCGTGGAGATGGTGCGCCGCGGCGTCACCCACTTCGCCTTCCCCACCAACTGGGGCGACGAGCTGCCATCTCTTACCGGTGAGTGGCCCCGCTTTCACTGGTGACTATCGGACCGAAGGAACTCGGCTGGGCCACAGGCATGCCTCTGTCATCCCTTGGTGGCAGGGAGAAGCAGTCGTATCTCTTACATCTTATGGTTTTCCGTTGATGTAAAGGACCTGCTCACCCTCAATTGAAAAAAAAAAAAAAAATCACCAGGAGACCACGTACACTTGCACGTAAATGCGTATTTGTACCAGAAGCATTGCCCTAGCTGTTAATATGTATCGATAGCGCTGGCCAATAGAAAACAGCTTGTGTTAGTGCGCCATTCTAGATAACATATTATTTACTCTGTTTATAGTGGCGAATGGCGATCGTTTATGGATATTGAAACAAAACAGTATGCAAAACAGAAAATAAGTGCAAATTCAACTAAAGGGGCTCCAGACGTGAATTTTATCGTATCCATTAATCAAACCAATAGCTTCTTACCGCAATACAAATATATTTGACATTCCAAAAGAGTAGAAACACTTCATTAAAGGAAATAGTTCACCTTCAACATGGGTTTTGAACTGAGATAGCAGTTTTGTAGCCCGCGTTGAAAAACCCCTAACTGTAAGTTTTCTGGGCTGAAAGGGCTCTCCAGCCGAATATATTTGACTTTGTCAAGGATTGTGGGCCTCTCACACCTGGGCAGATTTATTTTGTGGGCCTCCCACACACCTTTTAGCAGAGGCTATACAGTAATTCTTACGCGACTACTACATTCGAATCTGAGTGCTGAGCCACGTTTGACGTTGCGGAGAGTACGCATATAGTTTTTATGAAATTAATAATTTACGTCCTTCTGTCCTAAATCGGCGCGATGTATGGCTATTTTTGACATTATGAAAAGAATCGTATTTTAAAGCATTTTTAATTGACCTCCTTACAAAAATTGTGTTTTAGCTATTTCCTTTAAAAACCCGCGCACTGCAGGGGTTCGCGCCGAACACGAACTGCCAGGGGGGGGGGGTGATTTCCCCCCCTGAGATCTCCAAAACTACGCAACGTAGCGACAAGCATAAAACCGGCATTTGGATAGCTTCTAGGCAAGCTCTATCGAAAGTATTTCAGTCTTTCTTGGATCAGGTCACATTGAGGCACCAAGTGGTCACCAAAGGTTCAGATTTTCGGTTTTAGGACTCTTTTAGACTCTTTTCCAGAAACCCCGATATCTCGGAAAACTTATGATAGCTAGGAGCAAAATGTTCGAAGAGGCAATCGATAGCTTATGAAATTTTGCAATCGCACCCAGGCTCTCAAAATTGAAGCTCAGATCAATAGTTTAGGCTCCAGAGGTCATGAAAAGGTCCAAAAATTACTGTTTTAAGCAAACAGATTTTGTTCGTGAATAGCATGTCACCGTAAGAAAGATAGGGAAAACATTTTGACCGCCATCGTGTTGTCTCCATCCCTAGCATGCGCTTTGAACCAATTCTATATTCAGCTCTGGTGATCCTGGTAAGGTCAACTTTCACAAATTTGACCCTCAGGTAGTCTCGAAAGGTCATTTGGTGACCTAGGTAGAAAGTCATGTTGCATATGGGGCAACGCCCCGTCTCCAGACGAGACGAACACACATTTGGTTGTCAACAATCATGCATCTCTATCTCTTTTCCTATTCACATAGTTATTAGCAAATCATTGCATGTATACCTCGAGATGACTCAAGATGACCTCAGGATGAACCTTGTAAGAAATCAAACTCAACGCAAACAATTGCACCTTGATCACTTTACCCAGCAATGAGCTAACAATAGCATGTTTCTAAGAATACCTGATCCAAAGGCATAGTGTTTTGAAAGGGAAGCATTTGTATTTCTTTTCTTTTCCTCCCACACTATATATTGGGGAGGTCAGGAATGACCGGACCTTTGCAAACATAAAATCCGAGATAACAATTGTAACATATCAAAATTCTCGTCGCAAGCAAAACCGAAAAAGTACCGGCTTGCACGAACCGCAGAACATTTGAGGTGAGGTCACCTGACATGACTTGTGACCTGACCTGAGGATGACTCAAATTCAACCAACTTTTCGCAAAGGTGGCTTTAATGATGCCCAAACAGGTGTACAAAATTTGGCGGCGCTGCGCGCCGCCGTTTTTGCGCTACTCCTTAAAAACCTGAGGGGGGGGGGCGGAAATCACCCCCCTGCAGTGCGCGGGTTAAACTGGCATCAGTGATGATGAGTCCGATGCGGTTTTCGTACGCGTGATGGATCCGTGTAGACTGGAGCCTCGTAATGACCACCGTTAAGGCCTGGCCACATTGCCATCTGTTCTGACTTCTTCCCCTGCCCGCTTCTCTACCCCTTCGTACCACAGCGCTTCAGATGCACAGCGCCTGGCCGCGCGGTCTCGGAGTTACTCTCCTGTCCTCCGGACTTCACCGGCTTAGCGTGGGCAGCATCGGCTCCGGCATCTTCACCGGCTACGGCGCCATCAGCTACGTCTACGACTACAGCAGTCGCGGCGCCGTGGGCGGCTTGGTGTCTGCCATGCTGCCGTCGTCCGGCGCGCTGCTAAATTTCCGGGTAACGTTGGGAGACAAGACGGACGCCTACTACCCGGTGCAAAACTACAACATGTCCGAGTTTGTGAGCGTAGAGCTGGCCCACGAGTCGGTGCGACTCTGTGACGGCGACTTCTGCTGCGAGCTCACCTTCACTGGCCAGTCAGAGGGCTGGCCGGTGGCCGGACCGTGCCGACTTTCAGCGCACCTACCGTCTGCTGCTGAAACGGGCGGCGCAACTTCGCGCTCCCATCTGGAGTCACCCAGATCTGCGTGGTGATGCTGTGCGCACGGCTCGCAGCGTCGTTGCAGCACCGAGGCTCGCCGCCCCCCCGCGCCGCGTTCTCGCTGACGGGCACGTTCGGCCCCGATCTGGACCGTTGTTCCGCCGGATCCCCACCAAGACATGGGCGACTTACTGGCAGTATACGGCCGACCGCCACCCAACACAGGCAGGACTGCTGGCCGCCCCAGCTCTACGGACGGAACTACGCGCTCGACGAACCCTGATGCCGAATGGAAGTGGATGCAAGAGTCAACATGACGGTAAACTAACATGTAATAGGGGTTTGATGCCGATTTAGCATTAGAGCGTTAACTTACCGGGACAGAGGAGAAAGTTGTTCGACCCTGTTCTAACATTCTAACCAAAGGAGACCATATTATCAAAAAATTGCATGCTTTTAATCCTTACATCTCGTCACTTATCGGGCATTTCATTGGCCAGTTGACATTTTTGACATTGTTCTGCAAGTCACAGTTATTGAGTGTGAACAGCACTATATGACCGCTTCAGATACACGTTGGTTCTTATCGCACCGGTATTTGAGTGAGCGATTGTGCTCAGTGACCTCGGAAAAGGGGATTTCCCAGGGCCGCTACATCGCTTTACGCTACATTTGTGCCTTGCCTGCATCAGGGCAATGAAGACGGACACGGCGTCATGTGACAAATGAACGTGACATTTCGTCAAACGATTCCTGCGGGGTGAATCCAAAACAAATTCGAACATTTTAGTCGAGGAATGTCAATTTACCACGAGGAACGTTGAACTACGGCGAAGAATGGCGGGCAGTAAGTGTTGGTTGATACTCATGTTGTGCTAATAACCTCACTTATCAGTCTCGCACATGCGCAATCAACCCCCCGGTTCGGACCTCGTCGAAGCCTTTCAGCGAGCCGGCGCCATGGGTTGCGACTCCTTGCACCTCAGTCCTAAACAGTGACGTCCTTCATCCACTCCGTCAATGTGCAGTGATACCAGCCAATCCCGGCCGCGCTGGCTGCCCGTGTCAACACGGGTGCAGCGGGTGCAGCCGTCACCAATGCTGGGGGACGACGTGCAGTGCCGACCACTGCTGCTGCTGACGTCACAAAGCACGCCTGTGAGCATCGCGCGCACACGTTCACCGTGCACGGAGACTCGAGCGCCGCTCCTGCCAGTGTCCAGCGCATAGTCTGCACGCCCTAAAACACGCACCGCTTCGAATTGTAGTAGCTTTATTTTAATCAATTACTTATAAATCTGGACAGAACATTTCTCGGCGCAGTGTACACAGTGTTACGAAAACAAGTCCGCCGACATAGCGAATGGCAGGCGCGGGTGCAGCGCCGCCCGCCTGGTTAGTACGTAAATAATATACCTTTCGCTCCAACGCACTCGATTTGCCAGTCACTCAAGGTAAATGCATACGATAATTTGGTAAGTGCGGGCGTGGCGGCGCCTGCGGCGGCCTCAGCCGGCTCTGCGGGCCGCGACACGTCTGAGCGGTGCCTCTGACCAGCCCCGCCCGCGCTCGTATGGTAGGAGCTTCAGCCCGGCACACACGCACTCTCCATCTCCCTCGCTCTCTGGGGCGGTCGGTCTCTCTCAGTCCTCCAGAGTCCAGTCGGCCGACGGCTCGCTCGGCGAACCAGCCGGCTCGGCTCGCCGGCCGCCCAGTCTGACCACCTCAGCAGTATAAATAGTCTGATTCTCTCGCTACACAGTCCAGCGGCCGGTCGAGCCTCACTCGCTCGCTCTCTCTCAATCTCTTCCGACACGATAGGTGGGGTCAGCCGGCCGTCTGTAGGAGGCTCTGTAGGAGGCCCGGCGGCTGGTGCCCGGCGGCTGCAGTGGAGAGGCTGGAGCGATCCCAAGCCGGTGGGACACAGACGCGCCGTTAGGTCCTCGATCCATCGCCGAGTGCTGGGCGCCGGACTCCGGCACATACCGGGTCACTCCGGGACACTCCGGGACACTCCGGGACACTCCCGGACACTCCGGGACATTCCGGGTCACTCCGGATCACTCCGGGACGCTCAGTCAGCTGACGAGGTGCTCCGGCGAGGGAGCCGGCTGAAACACGGCCAGAGGCGATGGTGTCAGGAGGATCCAGCCATGGCCCGCCAGACGCGTCCAGATAGCATACGGCAAACAACACAGAACAAGGGCACAGCAGGCGAGGGAGGTGGGGGGAGGGGGACCAATGGCGACCGTCGCAAGACCATAAGTCGAAGAAATTGAATACGATTTACGCTCTGAGCACACTACACCAGTTGATCCAATTAACCGGGAAAGCGACAGAGCCGTTGCCATGGCAGCCGTGACGTCACAATCCGATCAAAAGCTGGTCATGTCACCTTGATCGACCGTGCGAGCTCCCGCGCCGCACTATTGGAAAACCCCCGACAGCAGGCCAACACCAGTACCGACTCCTACGTCCACCCCACCCCTCCGTCTCTGGCGACACAAGACGTGCCAACAGACGTACTCGTTCCCTTCCCCTGGTCGGTACTCACAATTACAAAATGGCGCAGCGCTTCTTCTTGGGGGGTTCTGGCGGCTCCAGCGCCGCCAGTATCGCCTCGTCAAACACGTTCTTCAGGCCTTTCTGCAGGGCGACAGGGGATGATTGTCAGAGCCGTACACGGTCAGAGGAGGGGGGCGGGAGCCGGGAGGTCAGAGCTGTGGCGGGGCAGCCACCATCGAACGAGGTGGGGTAGGGTAGGAAGTCAGTGACCTGGCGGGACCGGGCTGTTCCAGCGGACCGACACGTCTCCTCCCGGCACGGACGGGCGCCGCCGTCAGAGCCGGGGTGTGGTGCCTCACCAGCGGCGGTTCACATACCAGAAGCTGACGTCAGAAGCTGCTCAGACTCACAGAGAAGCACCACAGCTAAATCAACAAACCAACCGCAGGTAGGAGGTGGACAGGGTCGACACAGGACTGAGAGATAGTACCAGTCTGAACAGATATGACACTGGACGATATTTTGCTCACTTTATATGTTTCCTCGTCAGTTGAGGGAGATTTGTTGATAAATTTCGAGAGGGCCTAAGCGGATGACAGGCTTAAATAAAATAGTTCACCTTCAACATGGGGTTTTGTTTGAACTGAGACAGCAGATTTGTAGAGCAGACTGAAAAATGGGTTGTGGTGAAAACAATTACCTCGCTACGTTAAAGGGACACTGCCACCTTCCCAAAAGTTCACAAATGTACGCCGCTTGTGGTGCTAAATATGAAGTAATTGCTGCCGAACACGATTATGACATTTGTTTCTCACAAACAGTGCCTCAATTTCATAAAAAGTTAAGTTTTAATATTGGCTTATGACGTCATATTGAAGAGTTTCGGGAAAATAGAGAAAAACCTTCACGCTGCCATATGTACGCGGCTAATGTATGGCCCAATGTAAAACAAATCGGACTATTATCAACATTTAGTAAAGAGTGACGTCATCGGATCAGGCGTCCCCGTCAAATACATTGGGGACTGGGGATGTTACAGATGTCAAAACCAAACTCAAATTTCTTTGTGATTTGACCTCGGTGGTTGTTTTAACTTATACTATCCATAATTTCAATGCTTAGCACGGAAAATGGCTATCTCAACTCAAATATAATGTTAAGGTGGCAGTGTCCGACACAGAACTAGTGACCCCTTTTAGAAGACACTGTTTCGTGCCCCGATCGGGACAACGAGGTGTCATACTCACTGGCGTCAGAATTGCGTCATACGCAGATTCTGCAGCAAACTAGCAGTAACCATTGCCATTAGTAAATAGTACCGACTGTTATTACCACCGAGTCGGTTAAGTCACTGCCGACTGGGACAGTGAATTTAATGTTTGTATTAGTCTTTGTATTTTGGGCCTATGGACATTGTCAGGAAGTTTTGCTTAGGTCATGAAAGAGAAAAGAGAAACATTATCATTTTTCGACGGATATCCAATCCATCTATCGTCCAAACCAATGCCATATTCATTTTGTCAGCTCAAAATACCCCGTACAACAATTTTCAAGACGACTTTCAAGTTTCAATGTGACCTATTCCCTTAAACCCGATTAAACCGATCACAGGTTACGCTTTCCTGTTGATCAACAGTTCGTTGGTTGTTCGTGTACACCCGCAAGCCCCAGTTTGGGTTCAATTCCCTACGTAAACTATAGAGGATTTCGCCTGACTGGGATGACCGGTGGCCTGTGGCCGCGACCGAGCATGACCTGATTATGTGAACAGGTGATCGCAAAAACGTGCCAAGTCATTTTGACACGCACTATGTCGGTGTTTAGCATGATTTGCACGAAGTGAGGGTTCATGCAGCAAGCTCTGCGTGGTAAACAACACTGACGTCAGCCAGCAAAACTTATTCCAAGCGAGTTCAGAATATTTTTTGATCACAACAGCTTAGCGCATAACGAGGAGGAAATTTTGACGAAGCCAATTAGAATGACGAAGCTTACAAGTCAAAGGTCATTCACACGCTAAGCTCTAGTCTCAATTTCACGTTTCCGCATTGCACTCCAACAACTCACGAGCTTCCAATCACTCACTTTCCGACCAATCACGACCAATCACTTGCCAAATCGCGGAAATTCAACCGAAAACAGCTAACCATGCCACATAAAGGGAGTGTGCCTACTCTTTTGGAATTCAAATATATTGTTATGACGGTAAGAAGCTATTGGTTTGTTATTGGATACGATCAAACTCACGTCTAGAGCGCCGTTAGAGGAATTTTTGCTTAAATTCCGTTTTGTATTTTTTGTTTCGATATCCATAAACGATCGCCACCAGACATGGGCTTTTTCACGCCCCAAGGCGTTTTGGCCTTTGAATGAGCATTGTGGCGACGGGCGATATGCTATAGCACACCTGCAAATTGCAAACTATTGCTCCGTGCTTACTTTTCATGTGCAAGTTTTTTTCGCCCATCAAAGTATCATAACACCCTGAAAATAGCCCAAGATCCTTCGGGATCCTGGATCCGGGGTTCGGGGATCCAAAGTGGATCCAATGATATTTGCTAACGCTTTTGATAGCCAAACGAATAAAACAGGCACAGACAATAGGGAGGAATCCAGACGCAAAAAGTTGCAACGCATATTAGTGCTGTATTGCCGATATCGTCAGAATCTTGATTCCAAATTTGAGGTGTCTGGGATGTCTGATCGCCACTATTAACAGAGCAGAACGATGTTATCTAGAATGGCGCACAATAGAATGGCGACAATTAACTCCCATACGAACAATGTCCGAGGCTCTGTTCGGAAGCTGCTATCAGCGCGCACGAGCTGTTTTCTATTGTCCAGCGCTAACAATGTATGCTAGCAGTGTAATCGTTAGGGCAGTGCATCTAGTAGCAAAAGCCTCTCTGGCGAATACCGATCAATTTGTGATTCTATACCGATCTTGGCGAATTCGAAATATCTCAGCAACTAGAGTGAATCGGAATCCGGAGAAATAAAGTAATGGCTAAATTCAGAAGAAAAAAATATATAGACCAGTGTCAACAACTCCACATGAGCGATGTGAGTGGGCACACTTCCTTGAATGAGATAATCACGACAATGAGCAGCTGTTTGGGATCACAGATCATCCTGCTGATGATGAGGCTATCAGACGGCCATCAATCAAGACGTAATAAAACGATAACGCGCCCGATGCCCGATGAGACAGACAACAACTGCATTGTCATATAACGCCACCTAAACTGCACACACATAATCGAAAGCGGAAACTTGTACTGCCTATTCTCATACTGAAAGGGGACCTTTAGCTATTTCACCTACATGTTTGTTTTCTTCTTCTGATAAGCCTATAGGCGGTTGTTTCAACTTTTCCGTCATAAGCTTCAACTGGCCGACTTAACATTTCGCCCACACCAAATACCCACGCCTTACCGATCACTGCAGCATGCAAAATACCCCCGTTACACCGGCGCACAACACAAACTACCCCCCCTCTCTCCACATGGACTCACCTGTGTGAGCGCCGAGCACTCGACGTATTTGACGGCGCGCAGCTCTCTGGCCAGCTTCTCGCCGTACTCGAGCGAGATGGGCCGCTGCTTATTCTTCGCCAGCTTCTCATTGGTGGCCGCGTCGTCCCGCAGATCGATCTGGGTGCCGACCAGCAGGAACGGCGTCTTTTGACAGTGATGTGTGATCTCCGGCACCCACTGAGAAGGAGGAGACGGAGGTCAGTAAGGGTTACAGTCAAGATCGTCAGTCAAGAGTGTCACAGAATGTCAGAGTAGCCTCGGGCAGAGGCCCGCCCAGAACCGCAGGAACGGCGTCTTCTCTCTGTGGTGCGCGTGTTCCGACGCCTTTAGAGTCTAGATAGAACAATAGCACAGTCCTTGTGGCTGAAATGTTAACAACAGCTAATAGTGTGACCATTCCAGTCCACACTATGTTTTAAGAACTCTGGACCATAAATCTTCCCGGGAGCACCGAGGCAGCGCTGACCACCACACCTGCCGCCACCAAAACATCCACCCTCCTCTTTACCTTCTCCTTGACGTTCTCGAACGAGGAGGGCGACACGACGGAGAAGCAGACGAGGAACACATCGGTCTGCGGGTAGGAGAGCGGCCGCAGCCGGTCGTAGTCCTCCTGGCCGGCCCGTATCGAACAGACCGAGCGTGTACGGCTCGCCGCCGATCATCACAGTGACGGCGTAGTTGTCAAACACCTGGTAGGATACAGGGAGGAGTCAGATGGTGTTGTGGGAAACATGGAGGTGGTTCAACACTGGGGGTCCATCTAAAACACTGGGGTATAGGTGGAAATCCTATCAGGGATGGGGCAGAAACAATGAGTGGCATGCTCCAATGAAAGTACTGTAATGCAGGGATATACAAGATTAAAACAATATAGAGATTACTGTTGATTTAACGAACTTTACAGATATGCTGCAAAAAATAAAGTGTGAGTACACAGTTAACTTTAAGGTAGCATATCATGGCCACCAACACATCCTATTATAATGACCAAACAATTGACATCAAAATAGGCACTCATAATGCACACAGCCAAGTGCCAGTCAAACAATCCAGGTAATATGCACTTACTGTAGGTACATATTCTGAAGGGAATCTGTTTGTGGTATATGAGATGAGCAGACAGGTTTTTCCTACAGCACCATCACCCACCACCACACACTTGATGGTCTGCATGGCTGTGGTGCCTCAGGCTGAAATACAAACACAAACTGTCAGCCAATATCAAACCAGTTCATACCACAAACCAGACTGTCAGTGGCTCATGTTCAGACTCCACATTTACCATTTTTGGGGTTCACAAAGTATGCACCAATGCCAAGGCTCACATGGCATTTTCAGCAAAATACAGCCACACTGTGCATGATAAAAACACAACATGTATTCAAGGCAACCCCACAGGCCCTGTATATAGACCAAGCAAAGGTTGTCATATGATAATACTATATCAATTGATTTGTTTAAATGGAGAAAAATGTCAACAAAACTTATGACATGACAAAATGAATTCCTTTTATTCAAAACTAATTACTTTAACTTGACATTCATAACTCAAAAGAAATGTCTGGTTTGCTCATCCCCATTTTGTCTTATGTGATAAAGCATGAAATGGAAATTGTATTTGGATTAGTTCAGCAACAGTTCAGTGATGCAGCACAAAATTAAAATAAAAAGGCATGTAATCCACAAAAGTACAAAACAGTAGGTAGAATGCAAAAACTATATCTGTTTTTAAACCTATAGTTCTCTACATACTGGGCTTTCAAAGCTCATATATTTTGGCATGTTTTCTTGAGCACTTCCTAGGGCTCTGTCTAGTTGTAACAGGCTTTCAAAATCTTATTAAGGTGTAAAAATACCATTGGGTACATGTTGGATTGATCTGAAAGATGATGCATCTATCAAATTAACTCCTTTCAAAGTAACTTCAGTATTTTGACTGATAGGTTCAGTGTTGAACAAAATATGTTGTCTGCTTAAAAAGTGGACTTCTCTAGCTATTTTAATTGGATTATTATATGACTGGTATTATGTATGAACAAAGACTTCAAGTAGGCCAATAGTCAAAAATAACAACGTATTTACTATGAGAATGAACCTTAAGTTTTCTGAAGTGGTTAAAGAACATAAAGAAGCTAGCATTGGCGATGCCTTATATTAATTCTACTAACTTTTGAGATTCTCATCTTTCAAAAATGATCCATAATTTTCAGACTTACATATTAATCTATAAATACACTTGCATTGTTGATCAATAATTACAATCTGAATCAATTCATATTAGGCGTAATACCTTGGTAAATAATCAAAACAAATTATATGCTTTGGTCTATCCAGCATAAACCAAATGTGTAGAACTCTTTACTAATGATACAGTTGAAATGTACCTGCCTTGAGCCATGCAATAAATATAATATGAATACACCAAACAAAATTATAAAACTTCAGCAAACAATATGGTGCGATCTGATTCTCTCGAACCAGGTAAGAGAACAACCAGGTATAATCACATGTCACATATCATTGGACTTGTAATGGGAGAGCAATGTAGGAGAAAAGCTAGCAATGTATTCTCTAACATTTAAAAAGCTTTGACTGCCCTGTTCATGGGTGGAAAATGTAGTATGGCAGGTGTAGCCAATGCCACTATGGCAGAGCTACACCAACATTTCATTTTTGTGTAATGCAAATCATGGGAGCATTTTTGTCAGGCTAATTGAAAATTAACAAAATATTACATAATACCCATCTGGCCAAATAATTTGGAATTATTTTTTCCACTCATGACCCTTGATTGAAGGTCAAACATGAATTTGAATCACCAGTTCATCACAAAATTAGTCAGACTTGCCCACCCCATGCTTGATTCAGTTCAGGGCTACATTTCACAGGCTTTCACTGACTGCTAAGCAAAAACATGCTGTCTACATCATGCCATATGTTAAGCGTATAAATACGAAAAAATGAAGCATAAATAAATTAAAAATGAAAAATAATGCACAGCATTCTAACAGCAAACCCTGTGACGAACATGGCCCACATCTAAAATAGCAAGTAACAGCAGGTGCAATCACACAGTAACAACATAAGCACTGCTAATAAGGGAATTTTTCCCAGAAAGCTTTTATTACCGTGCAGGACGCAACAATAATTTCAAGGAGCGTTTGTCATTAAAACTTCAATTTTCGCCGTCCTAAACCGGCGCACACACAGGGCGTTGACGGATCTCGTTGAGGTCAGCTGTGTTGCCAGATCATCCTAAAAGTTAGTACTTTATACGCCTGGAGGTATTTTACAACAAAGGGCACCTTCGTGAGGCGTTGTTTTTATTTTAAGAAAAAATAGGAAAAAAGATATATTACAATAAACCAATTTATTAAAAAAGAAGACTTTTGGTACGCAAAATTACTTTGGGCTAAATTTTAGGATATTTTTTGAGCACACAAATTTGGTATAAATTTATCGATATTTCTGGTTGCAAGAAATATCGATAACAGTTATTCGGACTGAAGAACCCCATTCATCGGCTGAATTCAACAAGCATGGTCTTTTCTTAGGTTCTTTAAATAAATTGGATGAAATTGATGCATACAGTAAATTGTCACAACCGATTACAGACACTGAATACGATATCCAAACTTGCTTAGCCAATCTAGATGCAAGTGTTTGGAAGAGTCCATTTTACCGCAACAAACCGTAAATGGGGGTGAATATTCAGTTGTCAGCAAGTTGTCAGTCGCATCGCGTCAGCGGTGGTGAGATATCGAGGTCGTGTCGCAAGCGAGGTTCGAGGCGTTGTAGAACACATTCCACGGGGTGATGAATAACTTGCTGTGTGGACTAATTTTAGAAGAAATTTGTATGACTGCGTCGTCTGACAGTGGCCGGATCCAGAGATTCTCATCGGCCAGGGCTTTCAGCCCCGAGGCGGCATATTTTCTCGGTGACGGGGGCGGTGTTCCAAGGGGCGCCCAAGGAGGCGCGAATCTAGCCGGCTTTGCTTCAGGGGGCCTTTTGCTTCGGGGGCGGGCATTTTTCTTCCGAGGGCGGTATATTGTGCCTCTGATAAATAATATTGCCCTTAGAAGGCGGGATGATGGCCAGCGAGAGGTTGCAGGCGCCTTCGGCGCCCTGCAAATCATACGGCACGAGCCGCCCCCGGCGCCTCGGCGCCCCAGGGGCGCACTTTTCTATCGGCAGAGGGTTCAGCCCCTACGGCCCCCCCCTGGATCGCCACTGTGTTTCTGATATATTGTGAAAAAACTATAAAAGGTGAATATTGAACGTTTCGTGCCTTTGCATCCACGGGACCACGATTGCTTGATTTCATGCTATTTTTGTTCCTGTGTAATTTTTTAAGAATTTATTTCTTTGCATGTATTGTGTTGCTCAACCCGCTGTGGACGGGAGGGGGCTGATTCTCCCTGAGGCTTTGTAATGGCTAAAAAATATATCAACACAAAAATTCAGGGACCACCTTCTCCTGTATTGCTTTATGTTTTCTGTGCTAAAATGAAGCAATTTTGTTGAAAACTGTTCTGGATTTAATGGATTTAGATCACTTCACACTGACACCAGTCTGACACAAAAAAATCATTTAAACTTAACACCATGCAACTGTCATAATATTGTAAGCTGAATACAATTATAAAATAAATGTCTAGAGATAGAGAATGACTAGGATACAACTTAGCTCTCAGATTTGTGAAAATAATGTTTCTTGACCCCTTTAATAAAATATAAACATATTTTTTAAATGCCCACACAATATTTTTTCTGAGGTATTGAAAAAAACATATGTCAAAGAACCAGATATGGGCAATTACCATGCCAAATTTCAAAATGATATTATTTTTGACTGACTGTATGCCTTCTAAACTCTTAAGTATGGGTAGCTGATCATCTCAATCTAATTTACTTTTTCAACTAAGTTTTGGTGGTTTTAATGACGGTTATGAACAAATTAATGTTACTGTTGTTCTTCTTAGGAAAAGCTGGTCCAGAAACATACCCTTTATTTAAATTGATCAATTTTGAATTTTGACTATGGGACCTATGCTTGACACTTACTTGACACAAATTAAGTCAGGTGGTAAAATTACTATTACTATAAGTTATATGTGTAAAGTGACCCATACAACATGTGTTGCATTTCATGACTGACAGGTATTTTTTGTATGGTGACCTGTGACCTGAACTTGACCTTTACCTTTGCCAGCAATCTCACTTTACTTCATGCAGGATGTGATGTGTATAATACCTTTGAGACAATTTGGGTATCATGGTTGCAATCAAAGCCTTTGGATGAAAAGTACTTTCAGATACCTAAATTTTGACATTTTACCTGACCATGACCTGACATGTGACCCCACCTCAATTTGGCATTTTTGAGTGTGCTTTATATTTGTCTCATTGAGATCTTTTGAATGCCACCTTGTGTGTCTACCATCATTGGCTTGGAAGATAACCAGGGGGTAATTCCTCCTCCCCCTTCAGACTATGGCATTTGGCTGAGACCCCAGCCAATGTCAGGTTAACAAATATCTGAATAACATGGCTGCAATGCCCTAGTTATTCAGATAATTATTTTAAGTTATTCAGAAATATAAAATGCAAATGAGTTTGGACATCTCTGTACTCTGTAGTGATATTATTTTAAGATCAAAGTGAGGTATCAGGCAGGTACCAATAATGCATTTTGTCATGTGATTAAGTTTTGAATTCCATGACAAATCTTTCGTCCCGCCATTTCTTTCAGTCGGGCATTCTCTTCGTCCGCAATCTTCGTATCCGCATTTCTCGTCGCAGCGCTTCTTCTTTTCTCGCATTTCTTCGTATCGCAAATATTCGTTCTCGCATTGTCTTCGGTATTCCGCAAATATTCGTCTACGCATTTCTTCTATCGCAAATATTCGTCCTACGCAAATCTTCGAGTCCGCAAATCTTCGTCCGCAAATTTCGTCCGCAAATCTTCGTCGCAAATCTTCGGTCGCAAATGTTCGTCGCAAATCTTCGTCCGCAAATCTTCGTCCGCAATTTCTTCGTCCGAAAATCTTTCGTCCGCCATTTCTTCGTCCGAAAATCTTCGTTCCGCATTTCTTCGTCCGCAATCTTCGTCCGCAAATCTTCGTCCGCAAATCTTCGTCCGCAATTCTTCGTCCGCAATCTTCGTCTACGCAGTTTTTCCTCATCAAATCGTCGTGCAGAATGGTAATACTTAAGCAACGCACCTCCTAGATTTATTGGTTGGTAACACTTTAAAAATCTTTCAGATATGGAGACACCCCCAATGCTCGAAGATTTCATCCAAAAATCGTGATATTTATTACTTTAGAGCTGCGTTTTTTATCTCCATCCCATTTGTAAACCACGCTCGAGATAATTCCTGACTCGCTATCCCTAACCATCGGGGGATGTAATTCCACAAAATTGTTATATTTATTATTTAGAGAACATAGAGCTACGTTTTTATCTCCATCCCATTTGTAAACCACGTCCCGAGCAAATCCTGACTCGCTAATCACTAACCACATAGGGATATGTTGAAATGCCGCCCGGGGCTGTGCCACATAAACTCCATCCAGCCAGCGAACTAGGCTGACCCCCAGCGGTACCGACATTATCAACAAAACTGCACTCTAATTCATAACTTTCGTATGGGCCGGTTAAGCTGGGGTGTCAAACCTGTTCCGCTTGCTGGATGGAGTTTAGTGGTGCGCCTCCTGCGGCATTCAACACATCCTATGTGGTTAGAAATTAAGCGAGTCCCATGGATTAGCCCGAGCATGGAATTTAAAAATGAGATGGAAGTAAAAAATAAACGCAGCTCTAAATAATAAATCTTTTAACATTTTTTGGAAATGAATCTGGATGTTTTTTTAATCTTGAGAATTCAGGGATGTTCTCCATCTAGAGACCTTTTGTGAGTGCTACCAACCAATAAATCGGCGGAGGTGCGTTGCTGAAGTGTTACCGATTTGTGGACGAAGAAATGCGAGACGAAAGATTTGCGGACGAAGAAATGCGGACGAAGATTTGCGGACGAAGATTTGCGGACGAATATTTGCGGACGAAGATTTGCGGACGAATATTTGCGGACGAAGATTTGCGGGACGAAGATTTGCGGACGAAGATTTGCGGACGAAGATTTGCGGACGAAATATTTGCGGACGAATATTTTGCGGACGAAATTTGCGGCTACAAGATTTGCGGACGAAGATTTGGCGTAGACGAATATTTTTGCCGAATACGAAGAAAATGCGTAGACGAATATTTGCGATACGAAGAAATGCCGAGAACGATGCATTTGTTGGATACGAAGACCCGCGAAGAAAATGCTACGAAGAAACGCTAGAACGAAGATTTGCGTACGAAGAAATGCGCTACGAAGAAATGCTGGACGAAGATTGGTCCGGACACGGATAGTTTTATATGCAGCTAATAGCCAATAGGGTAGGTAATCCGATAGGGTAAAGCTACTGCCATAGTCCTGGACATGTCCTAACTTCAGACTTCTGACTCAGAAAGTGATGTGTTTCTGTGTTGTAATTAGCTGACATCTAGACTAAACGATGAATTAAATATAAAAGTATTTTGTAGTCTTAAGTCCAGAATTAGCTCATTTATCATAGTAGATCGGAGATCCTGAGCAATTAAACTTCTAAATTAAACTCTGCCCCACTGGAGGGGGGGGGGGGGTGTTTGAACACCCCCTGTGGTTTTATCCAGATTATGAAAAATGGTGGCGCATAGCGCCGCCAAATTTGGTCTAACTTATCATTGATTCTTTCCACACATTGTGTTTAAATTTTAGTTTCGTGTCGGATCAGGTCAGGTCACCAGTTCAGGTCAAGTGACCCCA
The DNA here is from genome assembly GCA_014673585.1 of Semibalanus balanoides. Lineage (NCBI taxonomy): Eukaryota > Metazoa > Arthropoda > Thecostraca > Balanomorpha > Balanidae > Semibalanus > Semibalanus balanoides. The sequence goes on from VOPJ01012836.1 coordinate 214,062, forward strand.
CCTCCAAAAAAGTTTGCGGTCGTGCCATGACCACAATTTCTGAGGTGTTGGAATTGCATGAAGCCATCAGTATCTTCTGCAAAATGTTTATCTCGGAATTTTGATATCAGTGACGTGAGATCGGTTCAATTTGGTGACCTCCCAGTCCCACCCCATTATATGTTAATGAATAAATATTCAAACGCTTCCTATTTCGAGGATATCAGTCCAATTCCTTCTGGATAGGATATTATTGATGATCCAAGTGCAGGTTTTGTTCGGTGACACATATGGGGTCATATGAGGTCATCCGAAGTCACCAACACTTTTTCGTCAATAACTCTCGACATAGAAGAAGATAGAAGAAGTGCAACTTTCACAATGTGTTTTGTCTCGTCGAGACACACGTCCTTCTGATACGAAACATAACCTACAATTGGGTCACCACTTGAACTTGACCTGAGTTCAGTTTTTTAATTTGACCTAACATGGTCAACATGAATATATTTCAAAGTGCCTTGACGAGACAAACACAATGGTGCAAACAATTTTGTGTCACCTTTATTGGGTTAAAGTTATTCACAACAAATATTTTTGCAAACAAAAATGACTTATGATCTCTAGAGCAGGGCTGCGGAGTCGGAGTCGGTAATTTTGGCCGGAGTCGGAGTAAAGGAGCCGGAGGCCGGAGTAAAGGTAAAATTTTGCTGACTCAGACTCCGGCTATATGTTTTGGGCAGCATATAAGCAAAGTATTTTTCAGGTACAAATTGGTGAACGCGCCGTTGGCGAAGACTTAATAAATCGTGCCACTACGACTTAGTTTTTGATTCGATCTTTTTTCCCCCCCTTGCCAATCAAATTAATTTCTTATAATGAGGTTGTGTATCGCGGGGGTTGAAAAAAGAACTCAAAGACCTGTCGTCGATGCAGATTCAAAAATGCTACTAGTCATTAATTGAAGCAAACGTTCACATAATTAATTGATAGAAGAATAAATCTCCGGAGTGCTTGTGCAAGGAGCATATATTATTTGAGATATTTTCTGTTTGTTCCTTGTTACAAAGTAGATTCGAAAAAGATCCGTGATAAAAAATAGATATTTTTGGTTTTTTATAAAAAATATATTCAATTTGGAAAAAGTATTTGGTAATATATCAAGGAGAGGTCAGTTTACAAATAACAATAGATAAAGATAGCAGAATACCCAGGTAACAGAACCGTTATAAAACAAAGTTGTGAAAAATCAAGTTTTGGAATTTACGTTTTTAACAACGTTGCGACAACGTCGTGAATGTGTGGAGGGCCAAAGTTGTATAAACGTCGCTGTTTAAATTGTTACAGCAACGTGTAATCGTTAACGATTGTCCTAACTTTGTTCTAGTAGCTTGGGAAAAGAACAGCTCGCAATTGTGGTACAATATCTAAATTAAGCATATCCACCATCTTACTAAGATTAATGATCAAACGTAAGTCACGTTAGCTATGCTTGTCAAAGTAACGTTTGTTGCAACGTTGTTTCAACGTTTTGTATGCGTTCGCAAGGTAACGTTTTGACAACGTTCCTGGGGGAGTCTAAAATTACACTATCAACAACGTTGTTGTAGTTGTGTTGCAACCTTGGTCACAACGTAGCGACGTCAAATTGTTAGCTGGGTAAGGTTTAAAATGGCGTTCAGCCTGCTCAAGCGATTCAAACGGCTCATTCAACTGTACACTGTACAACAATTCGTTATTGCTATGGTAGGACTGTAGAGAATTGCCAATGTGTGGTTCTCTAATATATATTTTTTCTGCAGCATTAAGTTTTACAACATAAAGTTTTCGGCATTTTTCCAAAACAATCGTTTAAAAAATGGGCTAAAAACATACGAAAGCGATCAGAGTTGTCAATTTCTTAGCTTTAACTATTTTGTAAAAATACGTTCTTTTTACGATATTTTAAAGTTAAGTTGATTTTTCATCGAACTCGTGTGCAGCAACGTCACTAAATTCGCTATGTCTCGATTTTTTCCTCGATAAAATTGCTTCATTTCTGCACAAAACTCGTTAAATTGATGTAAGATAGCGCTGTTGGTTTTTGCGTTATTACGTAAGTTCGTCAGAGTGGTGTTTTCCCTCCTAACCCCAGTCAATGGCGGGTCAAATGAGCTACAATCTTGAAACGGGATAACTTTTGCCATGGGCAGTTACCTTTCGTGCCTATTGACTAAAGCTTCAGCTAATTAAAGGTTGGAGTCGATCTCGGAGTTGGAGTCGGAGTCGACTCCGCAGGGTCGGAGTGGGAGTCACCTGGAAACTGATCGACTCCGCACTCCGCAGCCCTGCTCTAGAGTCTAAACTATTGACCTTGACATGTCAAATTTTGAGGACATTAAGGTGCGATTTGCAAATTTCAATTGGCTAGGCGATTGCTTTTTTTTTAACCGTTTGTTTCTTAGCCAGCATAGTTTCCCGAGATATATTGGGGGTTTCTGGAGTGAAGTCCTAAAACTTGGAAAATTTGACCTCGGGGCTCTGATGACCTCTAGTGACCTCGATTTTGACCTAAGCGATCAAATCTGAAATAGTTTTAAAATTATTTTGGACAACGTTTCGATCAGTGTTTTTGGTTTTGTTCTATGTCCCATAGGAGCCGGGTTAGAAGAAGGCTGTTCACTAGGGTGTTTCATTTTGCACTCGTTGTTCGGAATCAATTGGCACCCTATGTTTCCTGGTTCCGTTTTTCATGCTGGATTCCGAAAATGGAAGTCCGTTTTTCTTTCCCGTCAAAATTGGTTCTAAGGTTGTCCTTTGGCCTTTTTTGTTGGCAATTTCTCCGCCCATACGGTAAATCCTAAGCGTTTTTCTGGATATCAGTCCTAGGAAAATGCGATCACATGCTAAACATAAAAGTGGTGTTTTTCGTCATCAGATGCTTAAACATGGTGCCGTTAAATTTACCGAGGTCAATGTCAGGTCACTGACCTGTGACCGCATTTGTAAGTATGGTGCTCATTTTTCATATTTTTGCGTCCAGGAAGGCAATAGTTTTACTTGACATGCATAGACAGGGAACGGACATATCAACAGCCATTCGAATTCTGGAACAAAGGATTAAACAAAAGTTTTTTGAACAAAAGGCGTAGCTGTCTATCACCTTTTACTCGATAATGTTAAAAAATATAGCTCTATTATTCGGTTGTATTCCAATATATAGGCTAACCTGTATTCTTTTTTGTTTTCTCAACGATAGATCCAAACAGTTTTGGGCATTTGTGAAATAGCTGAGCGATTTATTGTGCTTATGTTTGTTATTTCCTTAATAAGCATTATATGGTAGCCGAAATGAGGCAGAGGTCACCCTTACTTCAAGTTCATATGAATCCGAGACATTTGGTGAGCCCGAGGTGCGACGCTCTCTGTCGATGTGAGTAAAAGCCCGTATATGGTTAGTTGCAATGAGATCGTATCGTTTTGACCAGCTGCAATGTTTTGCAAGCGCTTAAATGTTATAAAATTGGTTTTGCTAGTTTTGGCCTGAAGCTAGGGTTCACAATGAATCATTGACACCGTCATTCCTAATTCGGTGATTGCCTTTTATCCATTGAATGTTTGATTATTATGCAACTATAATGGATTAGCTATACTGTCATGGGAAATAGTTATTACAGAATACAATTACATTTGTTTTAGGATATTCGGTTGCAAAGATCTAACACAGATGACAAAATGTCTCGAAAAACAATCTTTCGAAGGACCGATGACCGTCACAAGATAAAAATGGATCCGGTGTGTATCCAGACTTCTACAATTTAATACAGTCCACTTGGACTGTATGTATAACCTAACAGAAAGACGAACACAAGTATTCAAAAACCCATCCGTCAACGGCCGATGGCTGTCAGCAATTTCAAAATGGATCCGATATGAATCGGGCTGGATCAAAGATACATTTGGTGATTGGATCTGTACAATGTTACAGTTCGATTGGAACTATATCAATGATAGTACCTGATTCAACACGGATTTTTTTGATCTGGCCCGACGTCCTCGGTCCGTCGACAGATTATATTTTTGTCTTTCTTCTCTGTTTAGGGTATACGACAGTCCGATTGCACTCACTGTATTAGTTAGTTATAACAGTCTGACTCAAACACCAGATTCATTTTTATCCTTGTGAGGTCATCGGTCCTTCGACAGATTGTTTTTTCGATACAATTTTGTTATCTGTGTTAAATCCATATAACCGAATATCATAAAACAAATATAATTGTATTCTTGAATAACTATTTACTTTTTATGGGCGCCATATAACTCTTTTGTTGCGGCGCCCTTAAGCCCAAATCATCATCATCATCAACTATTTACTTTGACAATATAGCTAATACGTTAGCTGTTGCATTACAATCATCTGCTCAATGGACAAAAGTAATCGTTGACGGAATAACAGTGGTCAATGGATTCGTTGCGAACCTCGCTTTAGACGAAACTAGCTTAAAACCAATTAATAACAATAAACGGTTTTACAAAACAATGCAGGCTGGTTCAACACCTCATGCAAGCTATACCATTACGGTTGCTAAAACACGACAAATGAACATCCGTAGGTAAACTTGAGGCCTAGACCAAATAATTCTCGGATTCATTTTGACTTGAAAGTTAAACCTGGATTTTAAAAACTTATTCTGCTTCATTTCCGCTTCCAATAATGTTTTTAAGGGAATAATAAAATATGAAGCACAATAATCTCTCAAAATGCCCAAAAATGTTTTGATCTATCGTTGAGAAACGACAGAAGAACAAAAGTTGGTCCTATAATATAAGGAAATAAAACAGAATATATATATATTATATATATATATATATATTATATATATATATATATATATATATATATATATATTACATTTCCGCGAGTCGAAGATGGCAATTCAAATACCCATTTGTTGAAAAAAATGTTGGCACTTATTTCTAGATGTCAGCGATTTATTGATATAATCGTTCCCTGTCCTATGCATGTTAACTAAAAAATTATTGTTCCTTCCTGAACGCGAAAAATGTGAAAAAAATAGACCATGGACTTAAAATAAACCTGTACCACGGGTCAGACCTGACAGACCTGGGTATAATTTACAAGCACATTGTGTCATTTAAGCATCTTGATGACGAAAACACGACATTTTAAAATGTTAGCATGTGATCGCATTTTCTGAACTGATATCCAGAAAACGCTTAGGATGACCGTTAGGGCGTGAATGCCAACAAAAAAGGCAAATGAGACAACCTTAGAACTCATTTGTGGCAAAAACGGACTTCATTTTCGGAATCAGCATGAAAAACGGAATCCAGGAAACCTAGGGTGCCAATTGGATTCCGAACAACGAGTGCAAAAATGAAACACCTAATGTTCACCCCCCTCCCCCCTAGTTTATAGGGCGTGGAAAATCCTGAGGCCCAGTGGTGTATGGGTCAATGAATGCCTATTTAATCATATCTGAGCTTAAGATGCTTACCCATGCATGGGCCATGGTGTAGTTTCCTAGTCAGTTGAGGGCGCTTCAGCCCCCTCCCCAACTTTGCTTTGCTTCAGCCTCACCCCAAACTTGGGTGAGGTGTGTCAAATCTGGGGTGAAAATAAGTATTTTGTTGATTTTGATGGTACTTTAAGTAAGCTTTTTTTCGCTAAGCCCCCCCCAAAAAAAACAAAAAAAAACACACACACACATTTTCAGGAGAAGCTATGTCCCTGTGCTTAGCTCTACTTTAACATATCATATCAGTTTTTTCTTCTGCACTTAAAGCATATTTGTGTGGATCCCGAAAATAGATTCCAAATCTTACCTCAATGATCTGGATGCTGTACCCACTCAGATAATGGGTCTGCTTAGAAAAATGGATCAGCATCCACTGTTACCAAATATGTTTAACTTTGTCTTATTCATGGATCCACCAAGATCCCTGACTGATGGCCAATGGTTCCATTTGACATCCCTCTAGGCTCTGTTCCTGTATTACAGACACCAGACAGGCTGAAAAAACACAGCTGGCCAATGGCTCCATCTGACATTTCTGTAGCCTTATATTGCAGGGTATTGGCCGATGACTCCTTCTGACACCTCTTTGTCCTTGTATTACAGGTAGACTGCTGGCCGATGGCTCCTGACACCTCTTTGTCCCTGTATTACAGGTAGACTCTTTGTCCCTGTATTACAGGTAGACTGCTGGCCGATGGCTCCTGACACCTCTTTGTCCCTGTATTGCAGGTAGACTGCTGGCCGATGGCTCCTGACACCTCTTTGTCCCTGTATTGCAGGTAGACTGCTGGCCGATGGCTTTGGTACAGTCGTTGGCCTCTGGCAATGTGATGACCAACAGTGGCCCTTCGAGCCGTGTGGAGCTGCCGGCTCAGGTGCCCTGTCCATCGTCTGCCAGTGAGCCAGCGCAACCGCAGCACCAGCAAACGCAGCAGCAAGCCCAGCAGCACCAGCTGACCAGCACCAGCACACCAGCAGCACAGCAGCTCACCAGCCCAGCAGCAGCAAGCACCAGCAGCAACCAGCACCAGCAGCAGCAGCACCAGCAGCACCAGCCCCGCAGCAGCAGCAGCAGCAGGGGGCACAGGATGAAATGGAGGAGGAGGTGGAGGAGGAACCCGAAGTTGACATCATCATCAACAACGTGGTCTGTAGCTTCAGTGTGTGCTGCCAACTCGACCTGCGCTACATCGCCATGAACGGCGATAACGTCGAGTACCGTCGTGATAATGGGGTGAGTTCAGTCTCTGATCCGGGGGGAGATCAATGATCTCTCCGAACCGGGGCTCCGTTCTACCCTGACTTGAGTGACCCTGGACGTGGCTAGTGGAGTCTGACGGCCTGACTGTTGCCGGTGGTGTGTTCTGACCTACTGCCCCATAACTTACTTTCGGGCCGGTAATTGCGGGTTGTTTCAATGACAACTAATTTATGGTTCTGGATTCTGTATGCTTGTTGAGTTTATGCAATGCAATTATGGTATTATTCCCCTAAGCAACAGTTTTTGGTCTGCTTCTGGCGGATTAATGTTTTTTTTTTCTCATCCATTTACGAAGTTTGAATGCACTATTAAATGCAGCAACATGTTTTGTAACTAGCCATGGATATTTTGGCAATTTTCTCGACTTTTTGGGTCCAAAGAACTTTGCTCACTTAAAAAAAAATGATCTCTTTTCACTTGATATTACTGAATTGCTACAATAAAATTGCAATATTCTCACAAGGATTTCATATATATAGAAATACGGATTTTTACTTTCAAGTTGAAATGTACTTAACAAATCCTTACAAGAAATCGTACTCCCCACCTTTGGATTTTTACTCTCCGGGACCAGGTCATGAAAGGAAAAATCCAGCACCGTTTGTAACCCTTGTTCATATATAAATAAAAGAGCAACAGGAATATTAAGATATCCTTAATGAAAGTAGGGAAGAACGGGGACACGTTCTGTCAACGGGGCACATTATGTCAGCGGGGTTTCCTCGTGAACTATCACTGCAAGTATATGTTGTTTCGTAACAATATGTTCCTTTGTTGGCTTGTAGTGGCTCGGTACTATCAAAGCACAACATGCCTGCGACCAGATTGGAGTCCAATTTGGAAAGGTTTGTTTTTCAACAGAAACCACACTTTTTATGAGTGAACTAGAATTTTTGGGTTTGTGGCCATTCAGATAATTGTGAATAGTGTCCCCTTGAATGCTGTTCATGGGCCTATAGGAATCGTCGAAACATTGTGCTGAACGTTATATCTGTCCTTTCTCCCAAGTTTTAAGTAAAACGACGAAAAAGTGTGACCTGTGTCGAGTGGGGGCAGGTTCTGTCACCCAATCTGGGACAGGTTCAGTCACTGAATCTGTTCCATAATTCTATAGTCGTATCGCTTTATAAAACAAACCATATGATTGCCTGTTGTTTACAGATATGGTACACCACTAAAGTGTAAACGAAATACTGGTGGTTGCCGATGGCAGTTCACGAGCGGCCAGAATTACGTTAACCTGCGGGGGCAGATTCTGCCCCCCCCCCCCAGAGATCTCTAGAACCGCTAGGCCGATTTTGATGGGAAGAACACCATTCGATTCGTTGTGTCAAAATCTTTCTTTTTGTAATCCGAAATTGTTTTTTTGTTCAAAAATGGGGGGCCAAGGGGCAACACATTCGAAAATATTGGATGTTTTTGAAGGTCATTGTAGCCAATGTCATCGACCGATTTTGTATGCAAAAAGCGTTTTTTGAGCTTCTAATGTTCAATGGTCTGGATGTATGAAAGGGAAAAGTTCAAAAGAAAAATTTTAATAGCGTATAACGGACTTCTGACTTCGTGCATGCATAACCAAGAAAAACGCAAAATGAGCAGTGTTGGTGATCGTAATATAGCCGTCATTTTCTACATATACGCAACCTAAGTGTGACGTCAAAAAAAGAAAGCATGGCAATACTCGCGGACGACGTAGTGTTAAAAGCCAATAAGGCCGTAAAGTTGTTCCTCGATTCATCGGAAAACGGCTTAGTTCTTAGCATATGTGAGATACATCACGTTATAGAAGGATCATTTGCTGCTATTTTTTTTTTTATAATAAAGATGACTTATGGCAATAATAAAGCGAAATTACGCTATGAAAGAAACACGTTCGTTTTTGGCGCACTTGTGAACCAAATATTTCCTCACATAGCGTTTAAATATTGGCACAACGTTACTGCGTCTTTAAATGGCTTCATAATCATGTTGTCAATGTTGATTTTTCTTTTCAGTTGTTTTTTCATGCAATTTACTAAATAATAGCTCAATTAAATCAAAAAGGGCAATATATTTTCTCTTTGTAGTTCAAGGAAAAGTTGCTGACAATTATGACGTATGAGTTATCACTCTAAACACGAAATTACGAAGCAGCGTTAGCCTTAAAACTAACTTTAAATCTTCTTATATAAAATTATAAAAAATAGATTGATCCATTATCGTTGCCTCTCATGCTTAAGCTGAAACTTCATTTACGGAAAAACGACTTACTTTTTGTGTCTATGGCCTTTTACCACTACGCAAGTCAGCTGAGTATGCCACGCCGTCAGCCGAGTAATCAAATGACGTCCCGACTTAGGTTGCGTATTGATTGGCGGCGATGAAATGAAACCCTCCTCTCCCCATGCGGGCACACAAATGACCGTTCGGTGATAACAGGAAGTGCCCCATCAATGACAGAATGTGCCCCCATACGGTGAAGAACGTGCCCGTATATGGGGCAAGGTCTGTCAAATGATCATGCCACATTATCGACACTGGTGTCGAAACAAACTGAGATACCACTTACCACTGAGATACCACTACAACTCCCCAAAACGATTTGAAGCTATTGATGTATGTAACAGTATTGGAAAGTATCAATCACCAACTCTGAAAAGTGTGTCCACCAGGGCCAATTAACAAAAAAGTGACAGAACGTGCCCCGGTCTCCCCTACTAGACAGAATAAATCCTTAATGAACAGTATTAGACATAGACGGTACTAGACTAAGTACCGACTACTTCAATAAAATCAGGCATAATGCTGATATGCCCCCGGAAGTGTTAGACTCCGGGTTTCATGACGTGTTGATGTATGGTAATATTGAGATCTTGCGTCAGCTGTGTGCCAATTGATGTTAGGCAGGTTATGACTGCTTTTAGCGGGTGACAGATTTGGCAACCGGATCATCACATTCATAAATCACGTAATGATTACCCACCCTTCAACGAAACCGTGGTTTGTTGTATGGATTGGACTGTTGAGCCCTATTCCGTTCTAGGGAGGGGAGGGGGGGGGCAGATTCTGCCCTCCCGTTTCTTGTCGCTTGCTGCTTCGAAACCGTTCTGCCTAGCCTCTTGAAACTCTGTGACTTTTCTATAATTGAATGACGCGTGTAGTGTCAAAATTTGGAAAAATAGGCCCAGCAGAGGCGGTGCCAGGCTCATGCTTTTGGGAGGGTGTTGCCAATGCGGTTTTGCGGCGCATATGTAGTGTCACAATTTTGAAAAATGGGCCCAGCAGAGGCGGTGCCAGGCTCATGTTTTTGGGAGGGTGTTGCCAATGCGGTTTTGCGGCGCATACTTCCTTCGTAGTTTGCGGTGCAATAAATGCGTCAGAAACGTCACTGCATTACACATAATAAATACTTGGAGTCTTGGATTTTACCTTTTTTGGGCAAGGCACACTCGGATCGCTTAAAATAATAGACAAATATCCTCCGTCAAATTAGGTTCGCGACTTTTTAAACCGCGCGCGATAGGGGGGGGGGGGGGAGGGGGGGTAATTTTACCCCCTTCTCGAAATTTTTCTCAAAACTTGAAATAAAATATAACGACGTCAAAGCTTCAGTACCTTATGCAGCATCAATTAAACGTCTTCCTAAACAAATTCATCGAAAATGAATCAGAACTTTGGAAGATAATGACGTTTTGATGACGTCATGTCATGCCATTTTGGGTTTAATAACGACAAATGTTTTATACATCGTAGAAAATATAGCTTAAATGCAAATTGCAAACTCAAAACTTAAATAAGGAATGCAATTTAATTGTCTACAAAATGGCAATCTCNGGAGACTGATCTCCGGCCAGGAGGAGACTGATCTCCGACCGGGAGGAGACTGATCTCCGACCGGGAGGAGACTGATCTCCGAGCGGGAGATGCTGCACTCAGCTATGTGAACGAAATGACCCATTACTTGCTCCAGTGTCACGAGGGATTTCCCTACATTCTGCTAATAGGTAATCAAGTAGCAAAACAAATTGTCGTTCTATGAGAAACAGCATTTCTTTACTCATCGATAGGTTTCGATGACCGCAGGTCGGAATGGTCTCGATAGTTACAAACCGAGAAAACCTACACAGGGTGTCGTATTTCGCAGCAGAAACTGGTAATTTTTCCCAAGTGCGCATCAACTTTCCATCATTTTCCCCACCTTTAAATCTGGACTGAGACCGGCTTTGAGAAAGCGAACTTCCCACGACACCCGGCGTACCATTTATCGTTGTACGTGTGATGACTTACTGACTGATGATGAAATGACCCTGTGACCATTTGTTTCCAGATCACCTCCCTGGACGACTCGATGTTCGGCGAGTACCGCTGCGAAGCTAGAAACCAGTATGATAGCATCACCCGCACAATCGTGCTTCATAAGGGTCAGAAGCCGGCGATACCTCAGGTATGTCACCGAGACATCGAGCCAACACTCCTGTATAACAATCGCTAAGAGTCGGTAGCACCTACGAAAACCAATCCACTAGACAATAAATTGTTATGGCCACACTGTATCACCAATACCTTCCCTAAACTCCGCCTCAACTGGAAAGTCCGTGGTTTGCAAATAATGGGCGGAATTCTTCGTGCTATAATTTCGATTAAGGCGCTTGCTGGTTTGACGACTTAGTTACGTAAAACACCTTTGGATTGGCTTTCGGATTATACTGGTTCACCACGATCGTATTGTTGCGACCGCAGGCGAAGATAACATGTAGTAATGCTGTGGTCGCAGGTTAAGGTGACCAAGACGGAGAGCTCCCAGCTGACGTTGTCAATCACGATGGCCCCCGAAGAGAGCAGAGCAGACCTGTACCGGGCCGAGTACAAGACGGCAGACGCTGCCTGAGTTCCAGCCAGGTAAACTGAGACAGTCGAGTTCCAGCCAGGTAAACTGAGACAGTCGAGTTTCAGCCAGATAAACTGAGACAGTCGAGTTCCAGCCAGGTAAACTGAGACAGTCGAGTTCCAGCCAGGTAAACTGAGACAGTCGAGTTCCAGCCAGGTAAACTGGGAGTCGATTCCAGCCAGTAAACTCGAGACAAGTCGACGTTCCAGTCAGTAAACTGGAGACATCCGAGTTCCAGTTCAGGTAAACTTGAGACAGTCGAGTTCCAGCCAGGTAACTTGAGACAGTCGAGTTCCAGCAGTGTAAACTGAGACAGTCGAGTTCCAGCCAGGAAAAACAACCCTTGGGGGGGGGGGGGGAAAGGGTCGAGTTCCAGCCAGGTAACTGAGAACAGTCGATGTTCCAACAAAGACCAATGCCAGGTAAAACTGAGACAGTCGAGTTCCAGCCAGGTAAACTGAGACAGTCGAGTTCCAGCCAGGTAAACTGGGACAGTCGAGTTCCAGCCAGGTAAACTGATACAGTCGAGTTGAGCCAGGTAAACTGAGACAGTCGAGTTCCAGCCAGGTAAACTGAGACAGTCGAGTTGAGCCAGGTAAACTGAGACAGTCGAGTTCCAGCCAGGTAAACTGAGACAGTCGAGTTCCAGCCAGGTAAACTGAAACAGTCGAGTTCCAGCCAGGTAAACTGGGGGAGTCGAGTTCCAGTCAGGTAAACTGGGACAGTCGGTTTCCAGAGCCAAGTAAAACTGAGACAGTCGAAGTTCCAGCCAGGTAAATGAGACAGTCGAGTTCCAGCAGGTAAACTGAGACAGTCGAGTTCCAGCAGGTAAACTAGACGTAGAGTTTCAGGCCAGGTAAACTGGACAGTCGAGTTCCCAGCAGGTCAAAACTGGACAAGTCGAGTTCCACCAGGTCACTGAGCCAAGTCAGTTCAGAGCAGGTAAACTGAGAACAAGTCGAGTTCCAAAGCCAGGTACACTGAGCACAGTCCGAGTTCCAGCCAGGTAAATGGGGGAGTCGAGTTCCCAGTCAGGTACGAGACCGTCGAGTCCAGCCAGGTAAACTGAGACAGCGAGTTCGCAGCCAGGTAAAGGGACAGTCGCAGTTCCAGGCCAGGTACTGAGACCAGGTCGAAAAGTTGAAGCCCGGTCACTGAGACAGTCGAGTTTCCAGCCAGGTAAACTGGCAGTCCGAGTGAGCCAGGTAAACTGAGACAGTCGAGTTCCACATGATAGCCAGGTACTGAGACAGTCGAGTTCCAGCCAGTAAACTGAAACAGTCGAGTTCCAAGGAGAGAATGCCAGGTAAACTGGGGGAGTCGAGTTCCAGTCAGGTAAACTGGGGGAGTCGAGTTCCAGTCAGGTAAACTGAGAGAGTCGAGTTCCAGCCAGGTAAACTGAGCCAGTCGAGTTTCAGCCAGGTATAGGTGCTGGGAGAGTTACGTTTTAGCCAGGTATACTGAAAGAATCTAGCGTTAACCTGGTATATTGCCATAAAACGAGATGTGTTCATACAGAGAGGGTCAGGCAGGATACGTACTGACAGACACCGGTCGGTATATTGCTCTGGATGTCACAGGTTATGTGTGTATGGTTTCAGGATCGCAACGTTTACCTTACTTCAGCTCTATAACAGTTCCGGTAGTAGATAATGAATCGTTCCGGCAGTTTCTTTGATTACACTACAGATTATTAATTACTGCGTTGCCTATTTTGCCTCTGTTCAATGGGCAGATCATGTCTGCATATTTTGATTCGGTTCGACAGATCAACGAGTTGCGTCTGACAGCCCCAAAGCAGTTAGTTTATCAGATCTCGCAGATCCGTCAAAGCGTCACTGATCGTTTGTCGCACCTGTGCTCGTCCCCAACACCCCCCCCCCCCTCTGCCCCAGGCGGTCCTCAGTGATCAGTAACCCTGCAGCCGGACACCGCACTACACGGAATCCGAGTGGCGGCGCTGAACCAGGCCGGACGGGGCGACTTCAGCGCCAGCCTCCGCCAGCAGACGGCCGCCGGCAGCACCTCCGACGACCCCTCCAACAGCTCGCAGCCGCTCATGCTGTCGCTGCTCGTCTCACTCATCATGGCGGCGCTGCTCGTCTTATGAGCGCCGCCAACCTGCTGGGCAGTGGCCGATGCATTCCAGCGTGTACGCCTGCGGAGCAGCGCGTCGGGCGGACGGGTGGCGAGGCTAGCGGTCGGTCGGAGTGGGGGTGGAAGCGCCGCCGCGACCCTGGTCGCCTGAAGGACAGAGCCGGAGAGGTCGTCGGTCGGACGGACCGCGGGCAGGTCAGAGAAGACAGCGAAGGTGGCGCCACCGGCTGATCGGCGGAAAGTGGCGGAACTGCTGCGCAGTGGGAGGGAGGTACGCTTAGAGCGTTGACCAACGGACTACCACGGCTGGGACGGAGACGCTGCTATCGACTGAAGTCGTGTAGTGTTGGGGGCAGTGCGACACTCGCGCAGACGCGCTGCAGGTGTCCGCCGTGCGCCGTACCATAAGTCGCGCTCGACGCCAGCACCACCGCGTCCCGCCACGCCGCCGTCTCGTCAAGTTCGCGGCGCCTGACCGGCCACGCAAAGGCCATTATCCGATACCGGCACGGTGGGGTGTCATAGAGCGGCATCACAGCTGCAGTGATTCGTCTCAGTTCGACTCGTCGCAGGGCGCACCGCGGGCCGACTGCGCCCAGCAGCGCCGCTCGGGGCGCGAGGAAGGAGACGCCGGTCTCGAGAAGTCACGTGAAATCAAACTCGCGCCCGTTCGATCGGCGTAGTGCGGACTCGGCGCGGGCTGGAGGGGCCGGTAGTACCATAGCGCTACCAGTCTCTTCATTTTCGGAGTGAAATGTTCCCCGCGTGGCAGTGGACCACACTGGCGCTGCGTTTGTGATGGCTTTGTTGTGTTCGGCGCGGTCCCCGCTGCTTCTCGGCCCAGCGGCGTACGGGTGTGGGCGGGCGAGTTGCTCTGAATGCTGGTTCGTACCCCGCGCGTGTGCGTTGGCACTGCCTCGCTCGACCCTAGCGTGCCAGTGTGGGTCGCATGTGGAGTTTGTGTTGAATGTGAGCTATCAGTGGTGTCTGGAGCCGTGATGATGATGAGATTCTGCAGTGTCTGACGGATATGGGTGGAGGGTGTAACAGACCGGGAGAGGAGTCAATCAGTGATCGTTGATCGAGAGAAAGAGAGAGAGAGAGAGAGAAGAAGGCAGGGTGAGAGTTCCAGGCGAGTGAACTGTGCGATGCGCGTCAGAGAGGTCAAAGCAGTGTCGGATGTCAGGTATGCTCAGTGTCGGAGGAATAGGCAGAGACGAGACCTCGAGTCATAGTCGCCGTGCTGTGCCGGAGCCAGATCCTCTCAGACCATCTCGTATATCGGGAGACAGCAGCAGCTACTGCAGCTTGATACCTCAGACCGATGGAAGGAGTCCAGCCAGGCCAGCTCAGGTCAGGTCAGGTCAAGTCAAGTCAGGTCTACAGCCGGTCCTCGCTGCGGTGTGTTGTGTGCGCGCCCAGGGGGGGGGGGGCTTATGGGCGCCGCATCAGAAGCCGTTATATGGCGCCCGGGTGTGTTTAGTGTAGTGGCCAGTGTGATTGGTGCGGCCGCGTGTCGGAAGACGTGACGTCACTCAATCGACTCTAGATCGTGTTGAAGCGCTTCGCAGTTATTGGTGTTTATTCCGCGGGGTGGCCCGGCGCCGGTCGGCGGCCGGGCGCTTCACAGAGCGATCCACTGAGCGATCCACGGCGATACATGGCGATCCAGAGCGACAGTCCACCATCCTGTCAGCCCGGCGGCCGACCGGCGCCGGGTCCGCCCCGCTAACACGTTATTACTTGTACAATAAAACCCATCTGGAAGGCCGGCTGTTGTATTTCCACACCCCGTCTGGAGTCCGCACAGCCGACAACACACTGCAGTACAAGGCACAAGTCTCCTGCACTACGCCTCTGACATTGCTTCACATAGTTCATATAGGAATCGACAGTCTCATCAAGTCTCTGGTCCTATGCTTCTGCACTTTTCACCTTCTTCTTTTTCTTCTTCTTGGACATATCCACAAGCTTGGGCAGTTTCTGTTTCCGCGGGGAGGCCTCTCCAGCATCCTGACCGGATATCTTCAGCTTGGGCAGCTTCCGCTTCTTCTTCTTCGGCAGCCTCTCGGGAGGCACGTCGTCGAGGAACTCCTCGATGATCTGCAGGTCGTCGTCATCGTCTTCCTCCGGGACGGCGGTGGTGACGGAGGTCGGTACCACGGAGTCCTCCTCCTCGTCGGCGGCGGCGGCCTCCTCGGGGTCCAGGCTGAAGTTGCGCCGCATCAGCACACAGTTGAGTCGAGACTTCAGGTACACCTGCCGGGGAGCGATGGGAGACAGACGTCAGCACGGCGCACCGCAGTAGTGGATGCCACTCCCGTTATGATACAAGCGTGTTAGGAGCTTATACGACCTACTCTTATAACATCATGACATGAGGATTAGATGATAGAGCAAATTGGGTTATATACTATTATTAAAATTAGCGTTACAATTTACAAACAAGGATATTTAGAGCACCGCTCTGATGACTCACAGCGTGTAGCAAAATGCCGAGCACACACAAATATGCGGCCATCATACCAAGTACACGTAATCAAGTAAAGTATCAAGTAGTAACAAACAAATCATGGCGGAACTGTTTCGAGTTGAGAGCACTAACAAACTGGCCTAGCATGCTGTGTACTGTCTAGAGCGTGAAGCGGATCCTACCTTGTGCAGCAGTTTTCTGGTGTCGAGATCGTGAACCAGCAGGAATCTGTCTAGCGACACGCTGACCGACTGGGGCCGCTCCGGGTGGCAGTACACCTCCCGCACACCGCCGGCCAGGCCCTTCAGCGCGTGAACCTGCCGGCCCATCCGCAGGTCACACAGCTCGAGTCGGCCCTGGCCACTGCCCACCAGCACCTGCAGAGGTCAGACGGGGTCAGAGACGGGTCATATGAGGGTCTATTGAGCATGATGTGAGGGTCCCTAATCGTGGCGTTGGTACACACATCTCATCAGCTCATACATATCCCTGTAGCATCTCTCTCTCTCTCGTGAGTGCACCCGGCACGATGTGCAGTTGTTCAGCAGACCATGTGGGGGTACATCCGATTTTGGCTCGAAAAGTACCACGCTCACCTACACTAGGTGCCCAGATAGCGAGTCAGAGGACGGAGTCACAAGCGATAAGCGGTCATGAAATGCGTGTGGTGTCTATCTGATATGCACATTCTATTATCATGACGTCGTGATATATAATGAAAGTATCGAGCTCAGAGCAACTCCCATGGAGACCAGTTATACCAATCAACATATAATAGTGAATGCTTCCAAAGAGATCAAAGATAACACAGGGTGTGGGTTGAATGAGGTGGGACATAGCAAAAAGACTAAGAAAAGACAGTATCATACTGAGACAAGCCAAACAAGAACATGCTGATAATGTAAGCCAGATGGCATCCCAGCATCTCAGTCTAGTTGTAATTAACTAGCTGTAAAACGAAATAAAATCAAGCAAACCGCCAAATGAACACGAAGAAGACGATTCAGAGATCAGTCAAACACTTAATCGAAAATGAGCTGCTGCTAATCAGCTGTCAAACTCTCCCGAGAGCTGACGAAAATAGCCAGTTCTGCCTTCTGAGTTCTTCTGGAATGACTGACCTGGTGGTCCTTGTGTGTTGGAATGACTGACCTGGTGGTCCTTCTGAGTTCTGGAATGACTGACCTGGTGGTCCTTGTGTGTCCGTGAAAGACAGGTGAGAGGCTCGTCTTCGCCGACAGTCAAGGACATGACGGGCCGCCGCTGTCCGCTCAGCGTGTCATACAGCCGCACCTGTCACACATACACAGCCGCAACTGTCAGATACGTCAGGTACTCTACACATACAGCCACGCCTGTCACAGATACACAGCCGCAACTGTCAGATACGTCAGGTACTCTACACATACAGCCGCACCTGTCACACAAACACAGTCGCCACTGTCAGATACGCCAGATACTCTACACAATACACATATAGCTATTATACCTGCTATGCTTTACACAACAACCTATCAGTAAACACGCTAACAGCGGAACTCACCAAAGGTGCACAATCAAACATCACATACAGGCTCAAATGCAAGGCATGTTATAATGCTGGAACTGTAAATGAAGAGTATTGCAAAGAATGTAGATGAATCTGAACAATCAAAGTATTTGCTCAGTTAATATATACCTAGACAACAAATGAAGAAAACCTGGGTAGGGCGGAGCACGTGAACTACGTGGCGCCAATTATCGGAATAGCCAGTGTTAGTTAGGCAGCAGACTGCTTCCTGGTGACGTGAGTGAGTGACTAATGAGTGACGTGGGGTGCCAGGAGGTCAGCCGGTCAGGCAGTAGCTGCCCATAACTCACGACAGAGTGCCGGTGGCAGGTGGCTAATCGGCGGGCGTCCTCCAGGAAGGTGATGTCAGACACCCAGACAGGTACCCGCAGGTCCAGCATGTCCGGTCGCACCTGACAAATACACAGAATACCGAACGTCAAAACGGTTGAGTGAGCAGAAACGTTGTGCAGCGAATTTCGTGAATTATCTGAGGCAAACAATATTCACAAATATTGATTATGTGAATACATATAGGCATCATAAAACAACCTGTAAATAATTACAATAAACCATCGTCATATATCGCTCTGCTTGAAAGCAATCAGTGACTTAAACATAATTTCCCAAGACTATGAAACCAACCACCAGTAGGAAAGCAGTAACCCTAACCAGCAGTAACCCTTAACCAGCAGTAACCTTAACCAGCAGTAACCTTAACCAGCAGTAACCTTAACCAGCAGTAACCATAACCAGCAGTAACCTTAACCATGATGATGATGATTGGGGTTTTAGGGCGGACCGACAACAAAGGTCACATGCCGCCCAATTAGCCTTAAACAGCAGTAACCTTAACCAGCAGTGACCCTAACCAGCAGTAACTCTAACCAGCAGTAACTCTAATCAGCAGTAACTCTAACCAGCAGTAACTCTAACCAGCAGTAGCTCTAACCAGCAGTAACCCTAACCAGCAGTAACCCTAACCAGCAGTAACCCAACAATCCGCCACCGCCACCGAGTGCCGCGCGGTGCCCGGAGACACTCACATTTTTCGCCTTGAACACGGGCTGGGCCGGCTTGTTGAGGTCCCACAGCTGCAGGTCGTTCTCCTCGCCTCCTGTGGCCAGGAGCGCTGAGCTGGCGGGGCTCTGTCGCATGCGACACAGCCGCTCGCCGGTGGTGAGCGCGTCGATCGAGACTCGCTCAGACTCCTCGAACCGCCACAGCGTGACGACGCCGGACTCCACCGCTGTGATCACCGCCCTGGACGGCCACATACACTGTCAGATTAAACACTAGTTCAGCAATGATAATTTGTTTTTGAAGTTGAGAGCAAACCATCAAGTCGTAAGATAATGCAAGGCGGCATGGCAGCTTTGTCATATTCGTCAGTCTTTTCGGTTGGTGATATGATTATTCATCTGCTCCATTTTATCTCCATTTTGTTATAAAAAAATAAAATGGAGATAAAATGGGTTCTGATATATCACATATGTACCATCCTAATAAATTCCACCCAACCATCAGACTAAAAGAACCATTTCACTGAAACAAACCATGAACACAACTGCTGCAAGTTAGCAGCCGACGTACCCTTGGTGCTTGGCCAGCCCGATGACCGGCCCTGATCCGGAGGTGAGCTGGCGAGACATGGTGAAGACGCCCTGCTCGGTGTCATACACCTTGACCTGCTGCGAGCGGAGGCCGAGCAGCACCTGGCGCTGCTCGTCGTCACCCCAGCACATGCTGCAGATCTCATTCTGACGCTCTAGCGCCGTCAAGTTGTGGAAGTTGTTTGTTTGGACTTCTTTCTCTGTGACGAAGATGCCTGTGGAAATAAGATTAAGTTGGGTGTACACAAAGGGAAGTAGAATCATGTATATGCTTGGTGACTGATGACTGGCTCAGAATAGCACAGTACTGAGACTGCTCAGGTACCACAGAGACGATATTGGCTTCAAGCTAGGGCAGCTTTTCATTGGCTCTTAAGCCATCACTGGTCTAACAATTCACATCACTGCATCACATCACTAGCTAAGTCAATTCCATCATCAGGTTATGCTGCAGTAGCTCATATCAAATATTATCATAGGGAACAGAAAACGTAGCCAAAAACCAACTGCACGTTTTGTTTCCAATCAATGCAATTTTACTGACTACTGCAGCATAGCAAACTCTGTGCTTAATTGAATCAGAATTGGTAGTCAATCTGTCAAAACTACAGTATTACAATAAGGCTTAACAATATTGTTAACTCATTTATCCAATTAACTCATGAGTAATACAACCTCAACACTGAAATTGTGCATTTCGTTAAGTTGGGACTAGTGAGTAAAGGTAGTTAATGCTACCTAGTTTCTAAACATATGTAGTGTTCAGAATACAACAAAGCATATAAGATAATTCAGAAACCTACACCTGAATAAGAGCATCGATCACATGACAAATACAGAAATTACTGTGCATTGACATCACAATAACATTCATAATCTTTGTAAAGGCATCACACAACACAACCTTTTAAGCAGCATCCTGGCACAGCTCACAAGGCACATCATCCAGCATTAACAAACTGGCATAAGCTTCTACCTTAGCAGCTGAGGAACTCTATCCTGTTTCTGTCTTTGTCCCATAGGTCACAAAGGTATATATTTGAGAAATTACAAATTGGGATAAATGTTGAGCACAACACACATGATGTATTATTTAAGCCCCAAAGAGGTGGTATTATATTTATCAGGGTTTTAGGGTGCAGAGACTACCTGTGGTCACTTGACACCCAGATTATGCAGGATAGTTAGGATGATGACATAGACATATGATAATGTAAATGTCTGCTTTAGCTAATAGCTGGAACCAACTTTTCACCTGCATTTTACTGTGTTTCTGAAAGTTTGACCCTTTTTGAAAGAAAAAAGAAAATCTTATACCAAGCAGCAGATGCTTGCAGTATAGTAATGGTGATAAAATAGCATGCTGACTTCATGCAATTAAGCCAAATTAACAGATAACATAATATAATAAGTCTGAGATACCAAACAAGAACATTTGTTATCCAGATGTTGCAGACCACTGGCAAGTGCCCAATGCTGCTATTTAGTGCTGGCTAGCTTTTCCTTGTCAAGGTCAATTATGCTGAGTGCAAGCAATTATTGTTAGGTGATAGCCTTACTTTTCAAGACATACAATTTAAAATTTAAAAAGGAAGTACCTTTTCTACTGTGAAGGTCTAAAATTTCCAAGCCTTCCATTGACAAAAATACAAATATGATCACTAGACAAGCAAATACCATAGATATTAGATGGCTAGCATTGTTAGGCAAGCAATTTCCCTGGTTTTCTACTAGTAGTCACATCAAGGCATGCTCTGATTTTGATTTATGACTCTAAGGAGTCAGTAACCAGCTCAAGTATATAAATTTATATTAGATAGATTTGTTCCCCACAAAATTACATAAATAAAAAACTGTGATCACTGATCATAGACCACTGTATGATAAAAAGGGTTGTGACCTGAGTCCCAACCATATCAAAATACCAGACTTTTTCATTTTATGAGCCATATATATGTGTGTTGGTAAAAGTATTATCTATATCAGCATACAATATAACAAAAAGTATAGGATTTGGATTTAACCACGAGCATCACCAACTCCAAAGTTGGGGAGGACTGAGGCAATTTGAAATTGGTTCTTTCTATCTAACATACATAGGAAGATTTTAGCATACATGTTAAAATCTGAAAACGTTGTGGGGACGCATCCCCCATGATCCCATCCTCCCCTATGATGATGCCTTTGATGCAACTAGTAATTGGACCATTACCCTAGCCATTAAAAAACTTCAGTTCATTTTTACTTTCACTTAACAGTTAACATTATGCTTTGTCATTGCTGTTCAGGCGCGGATCCAGGATTTCGGTCAGGGGGAGGGGCGCACAATACAAAAAGTTGCACTCTCCAGTGAAACAAAACTTCCTGAGGAATATACTTCAAACCAAAAGTATGAGAACAGTTGGCCAATTAACTATTGACATGAATCGTCAGTAAAATGGAAATGAGCAGCAACACACCATTTCTCTAATGATTATTTGGGGTGACCTTTTCTCTTATTTGTTTTACATATATATGCCTTCGAGATAGAACGAGTTACATTATGAAACAGTGTATGGCAGTATAATATCTCAAAAATAACTATTATCATGCTTACCCTTCAATACACCAGTTTCCGCGCCGACATACACGTTGTGACTGTGCCGAGGCATGGCTGCTACTGTAGGCTGCCATGTTGGTTTTTGTTTACCTTTGCCAGATATAAATTTACTGCTTTTTATCATACAATTATTCCTTGAAAGTGATAATCATTGATTTAATTAAGTTAAATTTTAATAAAACTCAAATTGTTTAATTTGAACGAAAAATATGGGAGATGTATCAAAGATAAACAATCTAGAAGGAACTAACCTAACCTAAGAGAATAGACAATTTCAAATATATTTGTATAATTCAAAAAAATTTCCATTCAAGATTCATTTTTAACATTTATTAAAGGAATAAGTAAATTTTTTATCAAAGAAAGCAAAACATATCAACAACATACTATCTTCTACTGAATATTTGATTCGTATCCCAGATTTGGCAAATGTACAGCGATTGCGCGCGAGCAAGGTTGGTAAGTGGAATTTGTATGCAAGTGAATTTCTGACATGTTTTGTGGAATAGATGGCTTGGAGGGCTTATTTATATGTTCTTATTGCTTGTACCATTATCCTAGCCTTGCATACTTGGGAAATATTTGTTAAATGCCATATAATCGGCCTGCCGCATATGTCCATTGTATTAGCTGCGCCGGAATTGTATTATTATGCAATTATGCAATCTATGAAGTTTGTATTACAAATGCGAAAGAAATAACGGTGATGATTCAGAGGTACAGAACGATATATTTGAGGTCATTATTTTTGTTTAAGAATAACACTATTAAAATAATTGTATAATGTATAGTTAGCTCCTTTAACCTTACATTACGTGTAAACTTTTGGGCTTTTGGTTTACCTACTTTGACAGTATTTCCTTGTAAGCTAGTCTGCAAAACGTAGCAGGTTTTCCATGAGATCTTGTCAGGGCAGGGTTTGAACCATCACATCAAAATTGGGTCAGCTTTTGGAAATTTGGGAGAACTCTGGAAATTTTGGGGCAGTGGTAAGATTATTTTGGCAACTCACTCCATTTGGAACCAATTTGCACTAGAGGAAACGTGTTTCTGCTGACTGCCCCCTCCCCTGTTAACAACATTTGGCTGAGGACTTAAATTTGATCTGGCAAATCCAGCCCCTAATGAGGCAGGATTTGTGATGCCCCAAATATCTCATCAACGTTCCTGCCACATTTTGCAAACTAGTGAATTAGTAGTGCGTTTCTTAGGACACTGGCTGGTTGGATGGGGAGGAGTGGGGGAGAGGTTTCTTTTTGGTAGGGTACCTCCATCCAGAAGATACAAGACACCATCCAGGGCCCAATCTTACCAACCCTCCTTTTTGTGCAATCCCCCATCGCCCCACAACCAGCTGACTATTTTCTGTAGATGCGTTGCGTGTGACATCATGTGCCGTAAATAGACTAAACAGAGCAAATTGTCAGCAATTCGTGGAGAGAAGGCCTGTTCACTCACCCATGGTGCGTTTCACACCCACCGTGGGTGGGTGAACAGGCCTCGGGTGAGGAGATCGGGGGATACACATAAAGGCGGCAGCCTGTTTCACCCACCCACGGTGAGCCTGTTCACCCACTCATGCGTGGTTGTCAAACAGGCCTCGGGGGTGGATTGGTAAGATTGGTCCATTTTAATTACGGAACCAAGTTAAGGAGGAGGCTGGTACTTAGGGAGACAATAAGTAGTCAAAATATTAGATATTGCTTTGAAATTGTCTTTAGGGGCATTGTACATGCTTTGTTTCCTAATATATTTCTTCATTTTTTAATATTTTTGCAAATCTTTAAACTTTGTGGTGGTTTAAAAAATCGGGGGAAAATGGTATATGAAATCAAAATGCGCTTAAACATATTACAATACTGGGAAAATATATTCAAGAAAAAAAAGCACGAAACGGATTCCCCTAACAAAGTTTCAAGCAACATTATATTTGTGACTGACTTATGTCTCCCTAAGCACCAGCCTCCTCCTTAACTTGGTTGCCGATTTCTACTAACACACATGTCGTAGATGGTACAGTGGCAATGCGTTACGTTGCGGCGTATGCGGCGTCGGCTTGCTTAATCTAAGCCAGTTTGCAGATAGGCGAGAGATGCGTGTCCGGGAACCAATCTTCGTTCCAGCATTTATTCGTAGGCGCATTTCTTCGTACGCAAATCTTCGTCGCGCCGTTTTCTTCGTAGCGCATTTCTTCGTCGCGCGTTTCTTCGTCTCGCATTTCTTTCGTATCCGGCAAATCATCGTTCTTCGCATTTTCTTCGTATCCGCGGAAACTTTCGTAAACGCAATCTTCGTATGCGCAAATATCGTCCGCAAATATTCGTCCGCAATATTCTTCACGCAACTTCTTCGTCCTCAATATTCGTCCGCCAATCCTGCGTCCACCAAATCGTTCGTCTGCAATTCTTCGCCAATATAATGTAATCGTAGTTTCAGCTGTTGGAACCGTTGTTCGAAGATTTACGAAGACGAAGATTTGCGGACTTTAAGATTGCGGACGAAGATTTGCGGACGAAGATTTGTGGACGAATATTTGCGGACGAAGATTTGCGGACGAAGATTTGCGCAGACGAATATTTGCGATACGAAGAAATGCGTAGACGAATATTTGCGGATACGAAGAAATGCGAGACGAATAATTGCGGATACGAAGAAATGCGAGACGAAGAAACGCTCGACGAAGAAATGCGGATACGAAGATTTGCGGACAAAGAAATGCGGACGAAGAAATGCCCAGACGAAGAAATGCGGGACGAAGATTCGTCAAGGAATCCTCAATGCGCTTTCCTCTTTCAACTTCATTTATTCTTCCCGTGACAGATAACGTATAGCTCTGAAAATCTGAAGACAGCAGTCAGCAACACACCATGCANCCCTGATATACGACCCCGCCATCTGACGGCGAAGTGACAACGCTGCTTACTACGTCTGCACACGGTACTAACACACCTAGCCCGAGGGCACGACCGGCTCGGTACTACGTCTACACACGGTACTAACACACCTAGCCCCAGGGCAGGACCGGCCCGGTACTACGTCTGCACACGGTACTAACACACCTAGCCCGAGGGCAGGATCGGGCTGAGTAGGGACGAGCTGCACACAGTACTAACATACCTAGCCCGGGGGCAGGACTGGCACGGGAGGGACGAGGCCGTCTAGATTCGTTCCACGTGCTGAGCCGCGCCGGGTATGAATAACGGTAGTTGGGGTTAGGGTTTTTAAGCATACGTGTTTGAGAGACAGTACTGCTGCTGTAAATTGTCATGGTTTTATGAATGTCTTGACAGCTTTGATCACACAGAACGTACCTATTGCTTGTGTGTTCCTTTTGCTTTACGCTTCAAAACGGAAACATGTCTGTGTAAAATGGCATACAGAGCAGCTGAACAGCACGAACCAGCCCACTATCGCAGTTCCGGCATGCGCTGCGCTAAAGGGAGTGAGAAATTTGTGAATAAAATATAATACATACATGTGACTGTGCTCTCAGTCTATGTTTATATTGCTTGAGTTGCGACACTCCGATGGAAGTGTGTAAACACATTGGGAAACAACGCGATTTTTTCTAAAAATCAGCATAGGCGACATGTTCTGAAAATAATTGGGGGGGGGGGGCAGTGCTCTAGCTTTATAAATTTTAATTCCATTCTTACCATGCAACTCCATAGGCCTCATGCTAAAATTTTGAAATCATGGGGCGGCTCCTCCCCAAAAGTATACAAATATACACCGGTGAATCGGTATAAATTTTGAATGGTGGGGTAATGGCTTCCTCTGACTGCTGAAAAGGGGTTATTGTGTCGGGGGGGGGGGGGCTGGGAACCACTGTCCACTGATCTAAATCCTCCTGGAGCAGTTAACCATCAGACGGGGATTTAATTTTGAGGACAATCTTGACGTCGTCTGCGTACATTAGACAGGTTGACTGGATGTGCCGGGGAAGATCGTCAATGAAAATAGAGAAAACGAGAGCCATACCATACGCGATAGCCCTGGTCAAACGAAAGGGGTGCCATTTCAGACAAAATATCGATTTAAAAAATGCGCTCGATGGTTATTGGATTTGTGAAAACTTTACATCGCTGGATTCTGCGCGAGCTCAGCTTTCGTATTGTGTATCTCCCGTAGTTTGAGCCCTCCGACCCCTTCAAACAAACCGTGCATAACGCGTCTGAGGGTGAGGACGGACGTTAAGGATCGAACAATTTGCCTTTCGTGTGCTTGTTCGACCGTCTGTAGTCGTCACTTCTCAGCTTGGCGTTTAGCTATCGGTGTTGTCTCCGTTTAAGTCAAGTCCACAGACGAAAACTATAAATGGACATCGTGTATTTCATCAGCATACACAATCGCACAAAATGTACACTCACATGCATAAACGCCACAATGATCGATATACACGGCATCGAGTTTTGATTCACAAACTCCAATGATAGTGACCTTTAACAACAACAAGTGTTCACAGGGCGCGCGCGCGGTCCATTTGGCATATGTGGCGCGGCCGCGCCGTAACACTATATCACATTATGAGCGCGCGACATGACATACACATACACACTGAAATACTGCTGAGGAGAGCGAGCGTGGCACGGGGCGAGCCTGAGGGGTCAGTATGGCCGGGTCGGACCGGACCGGCCGGCCGGCCGCTATATCCGCATCTCACTCTCGGAACTGGAGGAGGCGCCCGCCAGCAGGTGAGCGCGGGAGTGCGCCGACGCGCCGACCAGGCCGCGCGGCACGTGCGGAGACATGGACGGCGACCGGTTGGCCAGCGGGCTCAGCGCCGGCGAGAACGACGGCGACATGGCCTGCGCGGCGTACACGTCATGCGAGATGGGCGAGCGCGCCAGCGATGGCATCGTCACAAGTCCGAGACTAGAGCGCGGCGCGAGCGGAGCCGCCACCGAGCGCGGCGCCACGTTCGTCAGCAGCGGCGGCGGCTTTTTTGGCGCACTGACTGCGTACGGACTGGGCGCGCTGTCGTCCTTGAGCCGCGCGATCTCCGAGAAGACGTGCGCCAGCGGCTGGTACTGCGGCCCCCAGTTGAGCAGGTAGTCCCAGTTGTAGCTGCCCGTCAGCTCCTCCTCGCTGTGCACGATCGAGCTGAGCGAGCCCGTCATGGACGGCTGCGTCTCGTCCAGGCCGAACGCGCGCGTGCCGTCCATGATGGCCTCATCCTCCTCAGCTCCGACCGCCGTTAGCTTGGACGAGATGAGGTTACCGAGGTCGACGGCGCCGTCTCCGGCGCCTCCGTCGTCATCGAACAGGTGGATGCTATCGGCGCGCAGGCTCTGCGAGCCCTTGTGGGACGAGTCGGCCCGCGACGTGTCTATACCGAGCCGCGCCAGGTACTCCTGCGTGTTCTGGGCGCTCGCCTCCGACAGGTTGTCCTCGTCATGAAGGCGCGTCTCGGGCACGGCCAGATGGCGCAGCTTCTGCTGCATCAGCGGGCCTTCGTTGATCATGCGGATCTCGTCGTCCTCGTCGCCGTCCTCGGCTGAGCCGCGGCCTGACGAGGCCGAGCGATGTGACTGCTCGGACAGCTCTGAGGTGGTGTTACGGCCGGCTGGCCGGTCCGCTGTGTCGTACGGGTGGATCTCGCTGTAGCGCGGCGGGTAGTTGAGATCGGCCGCCGGCCCGGTGCGCATGTCTGTGTCGAACGACGAGTCGAAGTGGTCGGCCATCGTCGGCTTGTTCATGCGCCTGTTCCGCATGTGGAGGAACACGAAGGCGGCGCCGAACGCCATCACTATGAGGATGATGGCGACGAGCAGGCCGACGCCCCAGTCAGCGAGACCGCCGCCGCTGGCCGCCGCCGGCAGACCGGTGCCGTTCAGCGCCGGGTCCAGCACCACCTCGACGCTGGTGAGAGCACTCAAACTGCCCGGCCGGCCGCTAGATGCCACTACCTCCAGCCGCTCGCTGGCCAGGTCGCGCTTGGCGCGCCGCCGGTCGCCCAGACTGCGCTTCACCACGATCTCGCCGGTGGTCTTGTTGACGCGGAAGAACTCGTGCGGTGCGCGAAGGTGGTACAGCACCACGCCGTCTGGTCCGCGGTCCCTGTCGGTGGCCGCCACCCGACCCACCACGTAACCGGGCTGACCGTCGGCCGGCGCGCGGAAACGGTACGCCGACTCGACGAACACGGGCGCGAACTCGTCCACGCTGCGCACACTGACGCGCACCTGCGCCGTGGCGGTGCGGCCGCCCAGGTCCGTGGCGCTAATGGTGAAGGCGTACGCCTCCTTGGCCTCGTAGTCGAAGGAGGCGGCGGTGGTGACGGCGCCGGTGGCAGCGTCCACCTGGAACCAGCCGCCGCCGTCCTTCAGCGTGTAGTTGAGCCTGCCGTAGCGGCCGCGGTCGGCGTCGTTGGCGTGCGCGGTGAACACCAGCTGACCGGGCGGCTCGTTCTCGGCAGCGAACTCGTAATAGATCGGCTGCGGGAAGCTGGGCGCGTTGTCGTTCTCATCCAGCACGCGCACGTGGACGGTGGCCAGCGCGGAGAGCGGGTGCTCCTGGTTGCGGTCGGTGGCGCGCACGATGAAGCGGTACTCGGCCAGCCGGTCGAAGTCGAGCCGCTTCTTCAGCCGGATGTCGCCCGAGTCGCGGTCGAGGGCGAACACCTGGTGGTCGTTGCCGGAGGTGATGTCGTAGACGATGGCCGAGTTGCGGCCGTCGTCCCGGTCTGTGGCGTACACGCGCAGAACGGTGGCGCCCATCTGAGGGAGACGGGGGGACAGGGACGGTGTCAGTGGCGAGCTGTTGGCACTGCAGCTACAGCAGAGCTGGTTTAAATACTATATAGACATCGAGCTTCAAATGTGCTGTTTGATTTATTTTACCATACGGTTGTTACGTAATTAACCTGACCACAAGTCTTTTTAATTCTGATTAAAATGCAAGTATGACCGCACCGATGCTGGTCCCTGAGGTCATATGCAAAATATCTGCTTTTATTTCTCAATCAAGTATTATGGGAATATGATAAAATCAGAGCTAAGTTGTTTTCCGTGTAAGATCCTGCTATATTGGGACCAGCCGCCGCCGTGCAGTAGCCGCCGCACCACTGGTCGCCGCACCTGGAGCTCCTCGCTGACGCTGGTCGTGTACTCGGTCTGGTTGAACTTGGGCTCGTGGTCGTTGACGTCGGTGATGTCGATGACCACCTGGGCGGTGGTGTTGCGGGAGGGTGAGCCTCGGTCGCTGGCGGCCGCCTCCAGCACGTACTGGGCGCGACGCTCACGATCCACGGGTCGCAGCAGGATCACCTCACCCGTGTTACTGCGGGGATACAGGGTCAGGGTCAGATCACCGCACCACACCGGGTCAGGGGTCAGATCACCACACCGGGGAGGGGGGCAGGTCACCCATGTTACTGCGGCACACCAGGGAGGGAGGGGTCAGAGGACAGCGGGGAAATAAGGCGAGCGCTGAAGGCGAGCTGTGTGGCTGTGTGGTTGGGGGGGTGGGGGCAGTTACAGCTCTCTCGCGCGCTGCGCCGCTGCTGGTCTCTCCTCTCGTGCGGCTGGAGAGTTGCATGTATATACTAACATTCGACAAGGTGATGTGCCCGGATCTTTTTCGTATTTTTACGCCGTTAAATCTGTTCGTAGGCTTCTATTCAACGTTTTGACTAACAGCACATCCTTTGTTTATCGAAGAGCTAAATGCTCAAAGCAAAGCAGCTTCTGTTAGTTTCTACGCTATTTTCTTTGAATGAGCGATGTCCAATTAGTTTGCAGTGCTAGCCTGTAGCTAGATATAGCTGGAGCCTGCCACATAAGGCTGCCCTGCTGCTATTGCTCACCTGGTGATCTGGAATACGCCGTCATCATTGCCGCTGGCGAACGAGTAGTCGATGTTGCGGTTATGGCGCGACTCATCCACATCGTCAGCTGTCACACACGGTCAGAATCACCACTCCCGGTACGGCGTCCTCACCAATACTGGCCCTGAGGTCACATACTGGCCCTGAGGTCACACACAGATCACTCACTAAAGTCTGTTTAATCCGTCAGTCCGGTAAAATCTGGATAAGTTTGGCCTGAGCTGGCCGTCGCTCGGACGGCGTGATCGCCATATACGCCGGCTGAT